>PVKA01016719.1:0-47325 GCA_004027165.1 Ctenomys sociabilis | reverse complement strand
CTATTGAAAATGTGGAGAATTCCTGACCTCTTGAAGGAAATCCAACTCTCTGCTCTCACCCCCAGGTAAAGCCTTCTACTATGTCTAAATTGGACAGTATGACTGAGGTGTGGGGCCTCAGTGAGGCTTCCTGCAGCTAGGCAGAAATTTTGTAATGCCGGCACCAGGTCGGCTCATCCCACTTGTCCTCTGGAAGAGGTGTGCATTTATCACTTAGCCTGTGCAGTGAGGTGTGAGTTTGTGATGAGCCTCGGCTCTGAATGATTCCATGAGCAACCTCCTTTCTAAAAGTTGGAAGGAAATTACTAAATGCAGAGAAATAGATGAATTGCTGGAGAGGCAAAGAAGTAGGGGGAGGACTTTAAAAGTTTTTAAAAAATTTTATTTGTTTATTTATTAGCTACAGGGTCCTACTCTGCAGTTCAGACTCACAGTGATTCTCTTGTCTCAGACTCCCCAGTGCTAGGATTACGGGCCTGCACGACCACACTGGTTTTGTGGCTAGCATGATACGCCCAGGATTCCAGAGCCAGAATGACCTTTGGTACTTGGGATTGAGGTCTGGTCTTTGGCCTGACAGGCAGGCGCTTAGACTGCTGAGCTCTCTCCCCAGCCTGAGAGAAGCACTTTTTTTCTTCTCTCCAGCACAACTCACTGACAGCCGAGAGTCCTTTCTCCTTGGCACCAGCATTTTCCCATATATTTTGGATTATTGATTATATGAACCCCAAATTCAGTGACATAGTTCTGTAGTTTCACAATCAAAAGGTGATGTCTCCAAAGAGAAAGGAAGAACCACTATTGACAAGCATTTAAGCCAAATCACAAGATTGAGGAGAAAACCTGTTCAGATGCATTTCAGTGGAAATACTGGTAATTGGGAACTTTATTCATATGCAGTACATATTGGACAGAACTTCTCTTGATCTTTTTCCTTCTAGCTAGGAAGAAGAAAGCTATGGGTTAAAATAAATAGCACCATCTTGGCAGTCTCTTTTATAATTCAGAAAAATGATAAGAAAGTGTAATGGAAGGGGCCCTCTAGGGGTATGGAGGCCTGGCTCTGAATGTGGGTTCTGCCACTGCATGTGGCATTGGTCAGTCATGTCAGTTATTTAAACATCAGCTTTAAACTGGAGTAGCGCAGTTACTTCAGTGTGTTTCAGAATCCCTTAGAGAGTTTCCAAACTATATTAGTGCCTGAGCTCTTACCCTCATGTACTGATTCAGACCCTCTTTGTGTGTGTGTTAGAGTGGGGATACAGCTTCCTCCCAGAAAGAAGCTGGTAAGTTAGGACAGTGTCTTGGAACATAAGCTTCAAAAAAGTTTCCTTGCTCAGTCAGCGTGCACCCTTGATTAGCCTCACCTCTGGCTGAAATTATTGTTTAGGGCATATTCAATCCTAGCATTCTTAAAATTTTACTATAAAAAACAGTTTGAATACCACAGTATGATTAAACACAACAATTATAATGATCAAATGAGAAAATAGTGCACATCAGTGTCCTAGAAAATGGTGCTATACAAATGTAAGCAATTAGCAGGGCTCCCATGATTCTATGCATTATCCAAGGTGGTTCATCAAATATTAACCAGACCTCTTAGATTAGAAATTCTGTGATATTAGTCTAAGCATTTTTGTTTCAGTTTCTACTAGGGACAAACTTTACCAGTGTAATGATCCCCTTGTTTATTTCCTGATGATTAGAATGAATGTGTGTCACAAGAGGATAGTCTTATGAATGTACCCCTTCCTCAACAAAGAGAAACCGGAGGAAACCTGTTACCTTTTTGAAATCTACCCATCTCTCTAACTTCAGAATCTGTGTACCCTGAAAGCTTTTGTCATCTGAAGTGTGTGTCACTGATGTGGTCACCACTTTCTCTAGAGGCTGAGACCCATCTTGTGCCTTGGCTCTGAGAATGACTAAAGGTAGAGTTGTTAGTATGCTGCAAATGAGAGATGCCTTTGCCTAGAGTCTTTCATTTCCATTGAGCTAATGAGAGTGCTGTCACCTAAATTTTCACTGTTTTAAGAGCAAGTGGAGGCTGACAGTTTCCTTTCAAGCTTGAATGATGAAGAGAAAACATACCACGGCCTCATCTGGATAGCTTGCTGCGAGGTAATGAGCCCTGTGCAGCACCCATCTCTGTTAGACTGGGATGACCTTATGTCTGGTAATGCATCAGGGAGGAGTGAAAAACGCACGGCAGGTCCTGCCAACAATTCCCCCAGGACGTGCTGAATGTGCCAAACAGTTTAGTAAATAGATCTCCAGTTACCGTGTTGAAACATATTCCAATGTTACTGCAACAGAAAACATCTCAATCTAAAGGTCAGATTTTCCTTTGCAAAGACCCTGTGTGAAGGGGCTTGGGGGAGGGGGTGGCTGGATAGGGAATGACACAGAAATGAGGGTCAGGAGATAAAATATTTATAGCAGTTTAAAACAAATCTCACAACCTTTTCTGGCTAATTGCATTCTACTTTCTGTCTGGTCAAGGAATTTCATTTGCTGCTGGCCCCTGTTTCAAGACTTGTTGGAATTTGGGATAGGGTCACAGTCCTTAGGATGAGGCAGGCAGAAAGGAGGCTGAGTTGTGTCCTGAAAAAGCTGGGGAGGTGTGATGTGATGCGGTGAGGCCAGAGTGGAATCAGAAGGCTTGAACCTTCCTGACTTTTTGTTTTCTTTGCTTTGAGTGTCCTTGGGGGAATCTTGTTTAAAATAATTATTGGAAATTGCTTGAGTGTAGAAAAGAATAAAAGGATTAAAAAAAAACTTGCTGGTTTCACATATACAAGGAATCAGTAGCTGCCTCCATAGTGTGGTTTGAAAAATGCCTGGACAAGGAACATTCTGCAGCCACTATTGTGGGTTCATTAATGAGTATCCTTTGAAGAGTTCTACCACTGGATACTTGTTGAACATAACCATGTTCCTAGTGATACATGGCCCTGAAATATGGGCATATGTTCCTCTAACTCACAAAGGATAGTGATTTTTTCCTTTCAAGTTATAGTATCTAAGACTGGGTGTAGTGGTGCACACCTGTAATCCCAGTGATGGGGAGGTTGAAAATAAGAGGATCACTATGAGTCTGAGACCCTGTGCCAAACACATTAAAAAAGTGAAATGAATTATAGCATCTATTTCACATCTTCTCTTTTACCCTCTTCCACTGTTTCAATTAAACTTGAAGTCTCTAGTGTATGTTTTACACAGAGTGCTAAGCCTAGCTCAATAGTTATCTCTTAGAAAAGCAATAAAAACTGGGAGAAACACCCTCGCTGCTTTTTTATGTTTATTAGTGCAAAAACTTCAAGAAAATATGGTGCATTTTTGATGGTGGGGTGTAGAGATCAAGCTACATGTTGGGACTTGCCTTGCAAATCCACACAGATAAAGATGTTCACTGATTTGAGTGGTTGCATAGGAAGGACCTGGTGCTAGGGCACATTGTTAGGCTCTAGCACATATTGGCTTGATGTCATTAGGTTAGATCCTATGACACTGCCAAGAATGGACAATTTTGACCTGGAAAATGCCATTGTTATAGAATTAAAATAATATAGAATTTGAAAAAAAAAACCTACAATGGAAGCAAAAACAATCAGAATAAGGAAAGAGAAAAATGTGGTCGGATATAGAAAAAAAAAATCTCAAATATCCCTTCTCTTCCCAAACTTGTTAAGAAGGGATGTAGCAGCTGGCTGTGAGCAAGAACCTGAAGCACGCTGTTTACCATAGGAGCAGCTTTTGAGAAAGGCCTGATCCAAGGGACTGGGAGAGGAGAAATCTTTGGGAAACAGAGTAGACATTACCAAAAACAAATTTTGTTATTTCACAGATCTGTAATTGGTCAGTTCATGGAGGTTATTGTTTCAAGATTCTCAAAATGTTTGGATTAGCTAGAGTGCAATAATGGACATAGTTAGTATTTATGATGCCAAATCCCAGACTGGTTCCATCACAATTTGTTTGCCCTATGAAAATAGCCTTGTAAGGAGGACCAAAAGTTCTGAATTACATACCTCAGGTCCAATTCAAATTAGTATGAAGCCAGGTGGCATTGTTGGTTGCAAGCAAATCCCAGTGAAAACTGTTACAATTCGGTGTGCATCTCTGTTGTCTAATTTTTAACTTCAAAACAATTATTAGAAAAACATTCATGTGACCTTCAGTTTTTTAATTTAAGCATTGAAGAAGACAGGTTGCACTGGGAGACATCATGGTCCTTCCATCTCTAGTTCCCTGGTGATAGAAAAAGCTGTGGGCTGGAAGTGGGGTAACAGGGATTCTGACCAGCTGTGCAAGGAGATGGTTCTGCAGATGGGGTCTGTAGGCTTGAGGGAGCCTATAGCTAATCTACAATGGGACAGAACAGAACAAGATACCTCACTGCAGTTCAACCCAAAATGCCTTGGGAGGTTGAAAAAGAAAGAAGAGAATTTCCTAATTGCAACTGGGAAAAGCGGGGGTAGATCAGGGAATGACCTTTGCTGACCTGTTATGTTATGAATCTACCTGAAAGGTCAAACAAATGTGTAACATTTATCAAATCGATTGCATTCACTTTGATGGGAAATTCCATGTGTCAGAATGCTGTGAAAGCCCATTTTACCCTTGTGTGTGGAGTTGATGTAATTAGCCAACTGAAAATGAGTCTGTCCTTGGGAATATTTCCATAAGCCCTTCATTAGTGTTCACTATGTTTCTTTATTTGAAAATATAAACTGATATTAGAGATCAGTATTCCTTCTAAATGGTCATGACATCTAAGCTGTAGGCTCAGTCCAACACTAAATTACTTGGTTAATCCTATCCATAGATGTAAAGGAGGCCAATCTCAACTAGGACAGTATATTTTCAGCTGGATAGAATGAGTGAGATAAAAGCATGTGCTATTTATTCTTACTTTGGACATCTCTAGAATAAGTTGTTCTTTTTATTCTGGAATCATAATTATCTTAACTCTTAAGTATGTATTCTGTGAGCAAAATCATCACTAATAGATCACAATGACCCCTTTATCCATCCTTGTTCTTGCTTTACCATGTCTGTGCCCCATCCCCAAATAAAACCAAAGGAAGACCAAAAGTATCAGACTGCTCAGGTTTTCAGTAATTCAGTTGACAGGGCATTAGAGAGCCAGCCACACAAAATGTGCCAAAACGTCTCCACCTTCCTAGTGACTGCGCGCTTTGGGAGCCTCTCCAAATGTCCTTTTACTCTTTGCAGCAATTCTAAAAATAGTGGATGACTGCTCAGTACAGGTGCTGTTTGTGCAAATGTTCTCTTTGCATTTAGCCTGCCTGCCTCCGTGATTAGTGCACTGCAGGCACACAGCATCCCCCGGACTCTGCTGTGTCAGCTCTTCTTTATAATAGCACAGGCGCTGGAGGATAATTCCGGGGCTGCTGTTTATAGGGATGTTCTCTCTCTCTCTCTCTCTCTCTCTCTCTCTCTCTCTCTCTCTCTCTCTCTCTCTCTCTCTCCTGGAACACAGAGCAAATGTTCCTCTTTACCTCCTTAATAGCCTACAGGAAACTTCAGGATGAGTTTAGGACTATAGTGCCCTGAAGAATGGATCAGATTTCCTTATGGAACTGGAATAGATGGATAAGGAATAAAAAATCAGGAGGGCAAACATGAGTTCTCTTTCTAGCTCTTTGTGGATATTTCAGTAATTATATTCGTGACATCAGAAGAAAATATTTCTGGATGGAAGCTCAGAGATCATCCGGTGCTGTGGTTATGGTTGTGGAGTCTTAGTAACAATCACGTGGTAAGCTTGTTTCACCTAATAGTTTCTATAGCCTACCCCATAATATTGTGATTTAACATGTTTTCTTGGGAAAAGTCCACCTGCAGAGATCTGTCTTAATACACACAGACCCATTTGATTTCAATGTAGTTGATCCTTGGACCAAATACAGTAGTGAGAACTACTCCCAACGAAATCTCTGAGCTAGTATGAGGAAATGGAGCTGAAATAGGAAAGCAGTCCTCTCACCAGGACTGCAGCTAGAGCCCTGGCTCAGAATATTTTCTCTATGAAGTCACAGTTTCCACTTGGTCCAAGTCCATGTACCATGATGATGCAATAACCAAGATTATGTTATTATAGTCAGAGTTCAAGGGAACTTTCAGACAAGAAGGCAGCCTACCCTTGTGCAGAAAGTGGGTGGTATGGCCACAGGTCCTGAGCTTCTTGTAGGGCTTCTTATCGACCTCATATTTCCCAAAGAGTATAGTAAAACAACTGCTTTGTTTCATCTTATAATGGTAAGTGATACAACGGGGCCAATAGTATTTGAGCTGCATCCTTCTCTGTGACTCAACTGAAAGTCCACCCTTGACACTCCCATGATTCTTGGTAGGCTTGAAAGACCTGCATCATGGCCATTAAACCACAAGGCAAGGTCAGCAGCTCTGGTCTATGACTTTCAAGGAATACTAAATTTCTTGGCGATAAACACAGACCATAACAACCATAGGAAGTTTCTTCAGAGAGTTGTCTTTGAAGGATAAATCTCTTTGGATTTTTCTTTATTATTGACCTATATAAATGAATGCATATCTTCTGATTCATGTGGCCAGAGTATGTGAGAATCCCTGGCTCCTCCCTGGGAAGAGATCCTATATAGAAGCCATAGCTTTGAATACAAACCTCTTAGAAACTGAAATCTATGCCAGAAATCAGAGATAACCCAGTCCAGAATCTTTATCAAGAATGGTTCCACTACCTTATTTTTCTTGAAAAACTGGGAAAAAATAAAGTAGAAATTTTGCATATACTTAAGATATTTATGATGAGGCCATAATTTGTATATCTTGATGCCAGCTGGCACTGGTTTGTATTCAGTCTTCTCAGATTAAACAGTTAACCGGCGATGGTTCAAGCCACTTGATGAGACAGTCATACAAGCACTACTGCTGAAGGATTGCATTTGTGGAAGTAATTTTTAATATTTTCACAATAATTGTTTGAAAAAGTAGAAAACTTAGGTAAATCTTCCTGAAGTCTTATGGAAATTTAATGGTGAATCCTGGTCACCTGACTCTAGGGAAGAAAGCTTCTCCATGATACTGCTCACAGATTTTCCTGGTTTTGCAAATCATCAACTTGCCATGGGAAAAATTTTTTCCTTATGCCTGATAGGAAAAAGCCTATTAATTGCTGATGCTATATGTATTAGAGGTAAGGAGAAAACTCAGCACTTCTGGAAAAACAATTATACACCCTACTGGAGTGATTTATCTGTAATCACTGCCCCCAACTAAGTAACTGAAGTGAGCACAGTTTGATAGTATTGTGACTACGGGCAACTGCAGATCAAATGTGCCAGAAGGGGGCCTAGATTGAGAGAATAAGGTATTGCATGGAACAAGGTAAGGAACCCAGGCAAAGTCTATACCTGAGCTAATTTCAGAAGCCCAGAATGAGTTGTATATTTGCTCATCAAATACATTTCAGCACCACCTAGGAGGTGGCTTGAAACACATGTGGTTTGCCATTTAACATCAGATGATAGAATTCAAATTAGAGCCAGCTGACAGCTAGACATCAGGCTGGTGGACAAGATGGTCATGATTTCCATTCTGCTAGCACTATGGCTTCTTGATGGTACACACAGATAAAAAAGCAATCCTAGTCATGTTATAAGCATAGTAGTGTAATGTAAAGGAGAATACACAGTCAGCCTGGACTCTGAGAGGTCATTGTGGGAGAGCCCACGGAGAATTTCCTCTAGAATCATTATTTGCCAAACACTGTGATAGTGCCCAGAAATATAGGACACTACCATAAAGAGCCTCCCATATGGAGGAGGGAGACATGTGTGTAACATGATAAATGTTGGCACAAGAAGGTGTAGGTCTGAGGAGAGTCTTTCCTGCGCAGGCACCAGGAGTGTAACGTATGGGATCACAGTGTGAAGCTGGATCCCAGGTGTTAGCAACTAGAGTGAAGGCTGAGGCACTAGTGGACCTTCCTTCTACTTCAGGAGGCTGGATATTCAAGAGGAGCTCTCTTGCAGGCTCTCTAGCGTGGCACTTTCTAAGCACAGTGCCATTTCCCTCATGTCTCATTTAGGTAGAAATGGTTGGTGTGGTGGGAAAGATATAGAAGTTGTCACCACCCACGTTTGTGTTCATATCTTAAATCTTGAATGGGAAGCTCAATGTGAAGGAGCCTAGGATTCTCCTGGGCATTTAATGGTAGAAATTTGTTCTTATGTCCTTCTCTTCTCCCTTGTCTTCTTCTCCTGGACCCTCTAAGCTGTTCCCAAATTGTAGTCATGAGCTGATCTGTAATCAAAGGGTTAATGACTGAAATCAGATTAATATGCTTTCCATGTAAAAAATGTTTTAACCCTGAAATCACTATTCCTTAATTCGAAGTAGTAGCTCTCTAATTGTAGATTAGTAACCCTCAAAGGAAAACATCTTTGTTACTGAGAAGCTTAATTCAGATACCTTAGATCTTAGCACTTCTACTAGGGCTGGGAAATAACTTACTCACCTTGGCCACCTTCAGAGTAGTTATTCTTCAGGGTATGGTGGGGCTTGTATGTGAATCACTTAGGATCTCACAGTGTGTCATTTCTCCCTACTTTGAAATTATGTTTTGTTAAACAGCATCATGGGCTGTATGACCAGAGCTTGTCTAAGCACGAGGGTGGCATGGGGCTACTGTAGGTGGCTCTGCAGGTGGCCAGTGGTGTCTCTTGGGTAAGGGGTGAAGAGAGAATCCTGGCTTGGACTCATGCATCATATTTGGAGGTGCCTGAATTAAAGACCAGCAAGTGTATTACATGCACCAATATTTCCATTCCCTCTACATTCCTTCCACAAAAGGCCTTTCTTAAAATTGATAACCACTGTAGATGGAAAACTTTCCCCATGATCTGTCCTGTTGGGCCATACAACAGTTGCCAGCTGCTCTGAATCTGTGCTATTTCCTCCGGGCTGAAGTTTGTCTCCCAGGAGGACAGGGGCTGTGACAGATGTCCCAGTACTGAGACAGGCATCCTAAACCTGAGCCTTCCCTCTCATAGATAGGGGAGGGGAAAAGCACATTTTCTAAACATTCCTGGCCTGTGCTCTCCACAGCCAGGCGCCCCAAGCCTACTGCAAAGTGCCTGTCCCTTGGGCCTTTGTTGTGTCTTCTCTGTGCTCTGAGCCAGCTGCCTCCCAGTCCTGGAAGCCTGCCAGCAGCGCCCTCCAAAGAGGCTCGTCTCAATCAAGTTATTTATTCACCTAATCAAAAAGGAAATAATGTATACAATTTACAGTCTTTCCCAGGTCCTCGCTCCTGAGGAGGGTTGGGAGGGGGAGACCCTAATGAAAGCTGAGCTCTGGAGGTGGGGCTCTGAGGAGGAGATGAGCCCTGAGCCAGGCTGTCCATGTGGTCCAGGGCCCCCACCAAGATCAAAAGGAGGAAATGGACAAAGCAAGAGGCCGAGTTCACACTGAAGCCTTGGAGAGTGGATAGTGTCATTAGCAATAAACCAGGGGTGGAGACAGAAGGGGAGCCATCTGCTCAGCCCAGGGCATTCAGAGTGTGGGGTCCAGGGACTCCAGAAATGCAAAAAAAGAATAGAAAAAGCCTGAGGCACCCAGCTGGCTGCCTTGGTTAGGTCTATTTCTTGAAACTCCAATTGCTTCCTACCTTAGGATTCTGACCCTAAATCTTCTCTCCCCATATTCCAGCTTCCTTACAGTTTGCTGCATCTTGATCATCTCCTGAATCCAAGCAGAATGATACTTGGGAGGGAAGGTCTTTGATCTTTACCACCTAAAATAGGTCTCCTACTATTCTCTCTCATAACATGTGGAACTTCCTCAAATTTTACACTGAATTCTATAGTCATTTGCAAATGAATTTGTTTAAGGTCTGCCTCCAACAGTGGGCTATGCAAACTATGATCTCTCTTAGGGTCTTTAAGAGGTTAGTACTATACCTGGAACATACTAGACACTCAATAAATATCAGTTGATAGGACATAATGTGCACACATGTGTCCCATGTTTATTACCCATTAGGTGCATCCCACAGTGCTTTATATTCCCACACAGCACAGCAGGATCAGTTATATTCTAAGTCAGTTTTAATAGTGAATGTCAATGCACACTCTGAACTTGCAGAGGTAATAGAATGCAGTTGTTCAAGGCTCAAGTTTTGGAATCAGTTGCCCCTGGGTTCAGATTTCTGCCTCAGTTTTCCTGTCAGTGAACAGGTGAATGCCTGCTTCACAGTTTGCTGAGAATGTGCATGAGGAAATATCTGCTTCCTGCAGGATCTGCAGGGTGGATGACGTTCCTCCTCTGGCAGCAGTGCTAGTAGCCCTTTGCATCTAGATGAAATCAGCTGCAAATGAACTTCGAAAGGACCTTGAGAAAAGGAAGTACCATGTAGTGTCTTATTGACGATAGTGGAGAGGTTAGGAACTGCTGTACATTTGCCTCTTTTCCTTACTCTTGCTTTGAGGGGAAACTTAAGCCCCAAAGTCAGATTATCTGTGCATCAGGCTCTGGGATGGTGCTGAAGTAAGAAAGTGTCGTTAGAGAGGGGACTTTTCAATCATCCTCAATCCAGTGAACTCTCAGTCCCTTTTCTACCTGTGCTGTGAGGCTAAGCCCATACTCATTGCTTAGTCTTTGAGATAGTGGACAGTGGAGGCAGCCTTGGATTGAGTCAGAGCACAGTGCCTTTACTACAACCCCTTCCTTTGTCCCTTCTTTCTGCTGCATGAGACATTAAGCAGCAATCTGCCCCATCCTAGAATGTCCTTGTCACCAGAACTAAATGGTCTCTCCGGGAAGATGCCAACTGTAGACAATTTTGAAATATCTTTGCTTTTTCTGTGCCTTTGATATTGACTGTCCTCCCCTCTGGAATCTCTTGTCCCATTGTTCTTATGGCTTAAATTCTTCCTATAGATATATTTGAGACTACTGTTGGTAAAAGGATGCAACTAGAAACTATACTCATAAGTGAAATAAATCAGACCCACATGTGCAAACATTGTATTGTCTCCTTGGTGTGAAACCTGAAAAGGAAAATGGAATCTGAAGGGTACAATAGACACTAGAAAAAGGGAATGAACTTATTCAAAAGGAGAGTTACTGAGTTGAGGAAGACAGGAGAGGGAGTAGGGGAAAGAGATATATTTACGTAGGTATGCAGGATGGTTTGGACAACTGTACTGTGCATTTCTGCTGATGTATGGAAAGCAGCAGATACTTCTTAATTTTTTTTGCCTCCTTTTTTCAATTGCTTCTCCTTTTAATTTCTTATATATTTCTCTTTTTTTCTTCATGCACGTATGTGGTAATATGAACAACTGGTGGGAACAACACTATGCATTACAACAAATACTGTGACATTCGTATTACTTTATTAAGTAGAATTCTGTATGACTTGTATTTTTTCTGCTTAAATGCTATTTTGTACTCTCTTTATAAAATAAAAAAAGAAACAACAAAAAATTCTTCCTATAGGTTTCCGCTACAAGAGAGATACAATTCCTTTCACTTCCAGGCAGTCAGTAATATGCTTTTGGGGATTGCTTCTTATTTGGCTTTTGTTTTTGTGGGTTTAACCCCAGACTAGTTTTTATACGTTCCAAAATCCTTTCTACATCTAAGTCACACTCAGTCCACAGAGCTCAGGCAGCAGCTCTCAGAGGCTACCGGGAGGTTTTCTTCTGTGGACACTGATGTCATCTTCTCCTCGAGTTTGTATGCACCAGAAGTCAGGGAAGATACCTTCCTTGGCTCTGGGACCTTTCACAACTCTTATGTACAGTAAGTACTTTATTGATAACATTCCATTTTGCCTAGACTCCCAGGCTCCAAAATATGTTGCAACACTATTGAATCACTATTGTTTTCCTAAGTCTGGGTCACACAGTGCCACCCAGTATATTATAGAATATGCCTCTTTCTGTCATTACCAAATGCAAGAAGGGCAAGTTTGTTAGGAATAATGCCTTTTATTTTGGATAGATCAGTGAGGCAGAGAGAGAAGAGAGTCAGGTCACTTCCCAGCTGTGTGACTTTGGGCTAGTCCCTCAATCCTTTTTATAATGTGCCAGTTCATATAGTGCAGGACAGTCAAACCAGTGTATTGAGAGTCCAATTCAATGTCAAGTTTCATTATTTTGGGTATGATTACTACTTGGGATTATGGTCTCCCAGCAGACAGGCATAATCCTCGTATCTTCAGTGTTTGGGATCCTCATTGAAACGAGACAGGACCTTACTAAATATTTGTGGAGAGCTAGCTGAGAACATATACAGAAATGTCTCTGTATCAGTGTGATGTGGTTCTACTTTAGGCTTGAACATGCCTGCTTCTTCCTGAAAAGAAAGACTAGTCATTCCCATAATCAAGGGAAACCCACTGGGTGGGGAGATTTCTTTTTCACTTGGTTCTTCAGCCGGCAAAACCTTGAAAACTGCATCTGGCTGTCTCTGTGTTCCTTGGTACTTCAGTGTACATCCACAGTGCACAGCTGGGATAGCTGCCAGACCTTTGGGAGATGGGCATGAATTAGGAAAGTTTCCTGCCATGGTGAGGGTTTGCATCAATGTCTTCAGCTCTTCTGCCATTCTTTTGATTAAAAGAGAACCTCAGATGTTTCTAAGAATTTCAGTTTCTTAGAATTCCATTAGAAAAGGCAGCAAAGATAAGGAAACAGAAGCTCTGGGCTGGGGAGATAACTCAAGTGACATAAACACCTGCCTGGCAAGTGCAAGGATCCAGGTTTGATCCTCAGTACAAAAAAGAAAGAGAAAAAAAGAGACAGAAGCTCCTTTGTGGGAAACAGGAGTGTCAGATCATGTACACACACTTGGAAGGTCAGGATATTCCAAATGGTCACACAACAAATAGCCTGTATTTACTGAGGGCCTACTTTACCCTGAACACTGTTCTAAGCATTTACCTACACTAACTACTTTTTGGACTATATGTCATTATCTTCATTTCATATGTGCAGAAACCGAGGCACTGAGAGGACTTAGTAGCTTGTGAAGTATTATCTAGTAAGAGCCAGAATGTGAAGTTTTGCTCTTATGTTAGCTACTGAAAAGTGATCTGAGGCACTAGCTTGACCTGAGGAGAAAGAGCATGACAGAAGGAAGGAGTGCTGCCAAGGAGGTCATCAACTGACTGATTGCCCCTGCGACAAAGTGACTTCTTCTGCTCTCAGGCTCTTCCACTAAGGTGGAAAACAGTGAAAACAGTCTAGTGTCACTATATCCTTTAGTCCTACCTTCTTGAGTTCCTAAAAGAGACAGAAAAGGAAAGGAGGCTATGCCAGCCTTGTAGAGAAAAGAAGGCAGGGAAGCTATGCCAGCCTCCATGCAATCCCATTCTAGAACTGCGCATTCCTTCTCCTTTTTCATTATCATATCTCTGCTGTCCTTGAAAGTAGAAAATCCCCCAGTTCATCAAACTAATCTGTTCAGTGAAGAAACCATACAATTTGGTAGCTCTTCATTTGGGCCAGTGAAAGTTCCTCTATAGGAAACCAAGGGTATCATCAGGCCAAAGAACATAAAGCTGGTGGCTTAGCAGGAGCAGATGTCCACTTGAAAATGATTCGAGCACCAACTCTGGGCAAGGGTGTGTGCATCCTAGGTGGGCACCACTGCCCAGGGCAGGCACCCTCTGAGCCAGAACCCCACACCTGCCAGCAGCCAGAACCTGCTCCTCCCCGTGGCTCCAGGATGAGAGGCTGGAAGGGGGTGGGCTGAGGCCTGAGAGGAGCCCAAGCTCTCCTTGGCTAAGTAGACTGGAAAACGTGAAATTAACACACATTGTTTATTTCACACTCTCAGCCTTGCCTGCACAATAGCACAAATTAAATTCTGCACTAACCAGACGAGCAATTAGCCCACAGCGAAGCTTGGGCTTCCAGCTGATTGCTGAGGCATTCCATTCAGACTATTTGTGAAGGGAACAAACTTACTGAAAATATTTTTCTAGCAATAATTCTTTCTGATATGCATTTTCCCCCAATTTGCTGCATTACCCCCCACACTTCCTGGTATTTGAGATGATTTGGCTAGGTTTTCAGAAGAGCAGTGTGTAGTTCATCAAAAAGAAATTCATCTTGGGTCAATACCCAGTAATTAGCATCATTTTCATTGAAAATGAAGCTGCTGTCGTTTTTTTGGGGATAAAAAAAGTTTGTTTTTTTCTTCTACTTTGAAGGTAGCCAGTGAAAGGATTAGTGATCCCCATGCATCTAAGATCAAAAAAATCTCCAAATCTTAGTTTATTGCATTTCATGATACTCACATACCTAATTTCTCACTTTCTGTAAAAATAAGAGCTAGAATTTTGAAGCATATAGTGGAGGAAAGCCCTGCTTTGAGAGTTGCAGGTGTATAAAAGACATGAGCGGGGTGTTATCATTATTTTCATGTTACAAATAAACCAAAGTACAGAGAGGTAAGCAACTTGTCCATAGTCACATGGTTTGTGAGGGCAGAGTGGGGATCCGAAGCTGAGCCCCAGCTATCCACTCTGGTCAACTGAGCAGCTTGAGCAATTTGATGTTCTTTCAGCCTTCCCAACTTAAAGGCACCCATGACTGTTTCCAGATAGTCTTATCTTAAAGGTTTCTGGCATCAGTAAATTATTTTTTCCCCTCCTTCATTCAAACCCAGCCCCTCATTGCCCTCGTTTCGGCCTTTGCACAACCTACACTTCCTCCCGACCTCGGCACTCTGACACATCTTGGTCTCTGCCAAGCAGTGCACCTGCTTGATCAGCTCTCCCAGAGCGCTGCTTTGATTATGAGGCCCCTTTGCCCAGACATAAATCCAACTTTGGGGATGTTGTCAAGCTTATCAGAAATCCACACGGCCGCCAGTAGCTGACAGCAATGATGTGTATGCATACTAGAATTACTCAACTTTTTGTGTTTTTCTTTTCTTTTTTATTATTTTATCTTACTTTCTTGAGATAGGGTTTCACCATTTTGTCTAGGATAACTTTAAACCCTTGAGCCAAAGTGGTCCTCCTGGCTCTTCCACTAAGGTGGAAAACAGTGAAAACAGTCTAGTGTCACTGTATCTTTTAGCCCTAAGTTCCTCCCAATAAGATGGCAACAGCTTTGGAGCTCTACACTTGGCCAAGGAATATCTTGGTGTTTCAAATGCATCAAATTAGAGTGTCGGTGATAAGTGCAGGCATTTGAATATTTTTTAAACTATGAGTTTTTAAATCACCCATCCTTAGGACTCCCTAGATCCTATAATGATAGGAGAATATAAAGCCTGTATTCTAGGCTCCATGGCTACCCTGTGTGTGTACAAAGCTCAGTCAATGAATAGTTATGAAATTTTATATGCTTCTTACATCTCTGTTCCCAGTTCCCTCATTTGTACAATGAAGATGAAAGCATATGTATCTCCTAGAGTTGCTGTGAGAAGAAAATGAGCTAAAGTGTCAGGTGCATGGGGCCCCAGATGCAGCCACCCCACAAAGATGCACAAATGCCCTCGGTACTTCATGCTCCCACCACCGCATTCCACCTTCCAACTCCACCTTTTGGCGCTGCTGCTCCTCACCATAGACCCTCATTCCATGTTCTCTTCTCTTCTCATTACAGAATGAAAAAATCTTAGAATACCCTTTCTTTCCCTTGTTCTCATTCTCCAAGTAGACATCAAGTCTGAGGTAAGAACAGAGTATTGTAACTGCTACCTTGGTACTTGCAATGTCTGAAGCTGGAAAGGACACAGGAAGGGATGTACAGGCCCCACTTGCAGGCTTTCCCTGGCTCTAATTAATAGCTATCATCCCTGGTCTTGATAAATCAACAAAAAGTGGCTTTTCTGCGCTATTTGCCTATGAACCCCATCAGTCTTTTGCTTCTTTCCAAATTAGCTGATCTGCCTTGGCTTTCTGTGTCTGCCCATGCCTCCCTGGCCAATCAATTGGTCATCAGTGGTCATCAATGTCCTCTTGTTAACCACAGACCAGCCAGACACATCTTTCTAATCACATCTTGAAAGCTGGGTTGATTTTCTGTAATTTGAGCCCCAGGTACAATTGAGAGCTCTTGACTGTCCCTTTGGGTTAATGCTTGTGGTCTGCACTTATTCCTTTGCCCAGGATGTCTTCCTTGAAGGTGTGTTGAGCACACCCACTCCAAAGAAATGACTGGAACACATCTTGCTGTGTCACAGACTGACACAGTATAGATGTCAGTTAAGTCTTTGAAAGCAGTACAAACCCACTTGTCCCTTGCCTCACTGAGCACTAATGAATGTAAATTTATTTCTCACCAATACCTCATGGCAACTAGCATTGTGCTCTTCATGAATCAATGCTGAGGAATACTAACACATGGCTCGTAGCAGTGGACAAAATTCAGCTCTTCCCAAAGAGATTGCATTCTAGTTTGGGCTCTGTGGCTTGTTCAGGTTAGGTAACTTTAATGAGATTTGGTTTTCAGCACTCCAGTATAAATTAAAAATGATTTTTTTTGACTCAAAACAATGATGATCATACCTGTCAGGATTCAAAGCAGGCCCATCTCAGTGTGGGTAGAGGAAAGGCACTATGGAGTCCTGCAGTCATTGTTACTGGTATAAAACATCAATTTGAATGACAAAGTGGCAATATCTCGTAAAGGTAAAGGCATACATATTCTATAAATTAGCAAGTCTAGTTTGAGGCAGATCCTAAAGAAGAGTGAGATAAGAACAATATTTATGGAGATGTTACATTAGCAAAAATGAGAATAAACCTAAATGCTCATTAAAAGTTGATTGGTTAAATAAAATATCCACTCACAGGAATATTTATAGGTCCTAAAAATACACTGTCAAAGTAGATGAATATGATGTCAAAGTCAAACTGTTCAATAAAAATTGAAATAAGGCTAACTTCTGATGAATAACATTCATGTGAGGCTTACTCAGATGCAAAATTATACTCTATGTTGCTATGTTTCTATAGATATAAAAATGGTGAAGGATAAATATCAAATTTAATATAATTGTTAATTCTGATGTAAAGGAAGGATATGGAGTGGATCATTATATAAGAATAAAGTGGATATTATGTGTAATATTTTATTCTTAAATTGAGAAGTGATTAAATAATGCTCATTAAGATATTAATTATATTCTTATAGTGCGTCTGAAGTATTTCATTTTAAAATAAACAAAAATTAAAAAGAAGAAAAGTAAGGCTTTGAATAGCTTCATAAAAGGCCCTGTGACCTGAGCTGGTAACAGTCTGAAGGGTAAAGAGCAGTGGACATGTAGTAAATTATTCCTGTCTGATAAAAAAGTTGGGGATTGATTTTGAGCTGATTTTACTCGCCTTGGCATCTGTTTTCTCATCTGCACAATAGCAATTGAAGCATTCTTTCTGTTCTCAAGGTGGTCAAGTGATATAAAGTTCTTCTGAGAATATTATTTATACATGTTATGAAAAGTATTGGCATTGATGGGAGCAGAAAGATTAGGAAAGTGTGAGTTTCAGCTTATGTCTAGATGTGCCCCTGCTGCAGAGCCTTTTGTGCTCATAGATGGTGCTTTTCTGAGTTGGTTGGATCCACAGTGTATGATACTGGGATTAAGCATATGATAGCTAAATTATTCAGCTGGTTGGCTTAGCACAGTGCTGGTGTTGATAATAGGAAGGACCACCCTGAGGGTAGCTGGCATCATGCAAAAGGCTCGTAGCTTGGATGGAATAAAAGGGTAAGGGACGCCTGTTTTTTGCTGTTTTCTGCTTGTTGCTTTCTGCCTGCTATGCCATGGACTGTTTTTCTTCTCTGATGTTCCTCTGCTTTGCTGCCCTGACTTGGAGCTATAAACTGACTGTAAACTGAAACATCTACAAACTGGGATGAAATAAATCTTTTTTCTTTTAATGTGTGGATGTCAGGTACTTTATCCTGGCAATGATTAATGAGTAAGTTAGAAAGACAGAATAATTAGGGTAAGGCCTTTGAAAGAACTGTTTGCCATGGAATAAGGAAATATCTATAATGACACAATCACGGTTTTAAAGGGAACATCTGCCTGTGTCAAGCAACTTATTCTATATAGTTCCACAGGGTACAACCTGAGAAGAAATTCATTAGTCTGTAGAGAAAACAAAACATAATAAGACAACAAACAAACAACCACCCTAACAACTAACCTCTCAAATCATTGCATGAGGACTTTCCATAATTTAGGCTGAACTCTGTCAGACATTCTTTGAAATAGTACTTGGAGAAAAGTAAGAGAACAGTAGAGAGCTATGAGTCCCTTCCAAGTCTGCATCTTTGTTTGGTGGTCTTAACACTTTCTGAAATACCCCTTGTGTTGTCTCAGCTATGGAAAATCCAAAATAACTAAGCCAATCAAATGACGTCAAGAACTGATGGGAAGTAACAGATGGCTGTGGTGGCATTTTAAAGTGTTGTGTTTTTGTTATGTTCAGAACAGGGGGGAAAGAAAATCTTGAGTAGAAGTCATAAATATTAGCTTAAGTTAACCAATTATTTTTATAGTGAAGTTATTATTTGGCCATCTGGATGAAATCATAGTGTAAGAGATGGCAGGGCAACCTGAAAGGAAGGGAAGGAGGCAGAACCAACCGCTCTAAGGAAAATCACCTCACTGATTCTAGTACACCAGAACCCTTTTCCCAGGAAATCATGAATGACAGAAGAAAAGTACAGGACTGGGGAGAAAGCCTCATGCAGAGACAAAAAGAGTGGCAGAAATACAGGAAATATAGAAATACAGTTGTTCGGCCAAATACATTTCTTCTTATTGACTCTCTGAATTTTACAGTTCAAGAAACAATATGACAGAGGAGTGGCAGCTCTGTGGAATTACACAGCTTGGACTTAAATTTTAGTTTTGCCACTTAATCAATAATGACCTTGGACAAGTTTTTTAGATTCTTCAAGTCTTGAGTCCTTCATCTGCAACATAGGGCTTTTGGGTGAAAAAAGATATACAAAATATGCCTGTATGCACATACACATACCCACTTGTAGAGCTTGGTGTACAGTTAGCATCAATAAATGTTGGCTACCATACTTAATGAGGCCTAATTCCTTCAGCTTTCTCCAACACTACAAATTTTCAGTGAATGTTCTTATTTTAACATGAATTGCCAAATTATGTCTTTATCATGAAAGTATGTGTTGACAAGAAGAAGAATGTAGAGAGAGAACTGCTAGGGCAGGGTTGGAGCACCAAAGAGGCACACTGGAGGAACTTACTCCTCCTTCAGCTTCTTGATAATGTAGATCAGCACCGGAAGAAATGTGTCCTTTATCCCTCAGGAATGTTATTTCCCTCTGAATTCTGTGGATTCTCTCTAGTGATTAGTTCTCTATGGGTAGGTCTGTTGAATGAATATTCATAAGCTCTCAAGAGAATGGGTGCTCCAAAAAGCAGAGAAAGGAACCTTTCCTGTTTCAGTGAGACAGGAATGAAGATACATACTATCTCCCATACTGCAATCTACAAGTCATCAGCACTCCTGAGCTGACCTGGCTACTTGCTCTACTTCTAATTAGTACTCTGATAGTGAGGTTAAGATGAAGGAGGAAAATGAGAATAGATGGTTGTTGTGGCCTCCAGGCAGAGTACTGGAACAAGTTACCAGGGGTTAAAAAAAAATCACTCATTCTTATAACAAGCATCCAAGCCAAGCACTTATTTCACAAATGGAGAAACTGGTTCCCAGGACACCACATTGATGACTTACTACTGAGCTGGAGATCCCAGGTTTCTCAACTTCAAGCTAAGTTAGAAAACTTTACTGTTGGCCAAATCATGAGCCAAGAATGACTTTTACATTTTTGAATGGCTGGAAAAACCAAATAAAGAATAGCATTTTGTCAGACATCAAAATTATATGATACTCAAATTTCCTCACCCATGAATAAACTTTTGTTGGAATACAGTCACTATCATTAATTAGCATGCTATCTATGGCTCCTCTAATGTTACAAGGGCATGGTGATTCAGCTGTGATGGGGGATGATAGCCCAATAGCTTCAAATATTTACTACCTGGATCTTTATAAGCAAAATTTTCAAATACTTGCACTAAAGGATAAGACTCCTTTGTATGGGGAATTGGACTATAGTTGAAAAGAGAAAATGAGGCATGTTCAAGACATACAGATTCAGAATTTCCTTCCTGTGCTTTGGACTGGCTTGTTCAGGAAATCTATGCTGAATACTCAGAGGCAGAACATTGCCCTCTCACTCTAGTGGGAAAGCTAATAATGAGAGTAGTAATTGTGCTCCTGACCAATAGCTTTAATGGGCTCCTACTCTACTAGCAAGGGAAGAATGAAAGGAAGATGTGGCTGTTCTATTGGTCAATGAGAACCAAAGAGCCGTAATGCCCCAGTCCCTCCCTCTGGAAAGATCCTGATCAAATGTTATTGGATATTAAATATGCATTACTGCAAGCATTAATTGAGGATTTAATATGCTTCCTAATTAAGATTTGGTGGAAAGAAGTTCATCATATTTAGAAACACAGTATTAAAAATCCTCAGAAACTTAATAAAATTATACATCGAAATATCGCCTTTGAAATTAATGAGCCAAAATATTATAGCCAAGCAAGAGTCAGCCGCGTGTGGAATTCTGAAGGTCATTTGAAGTCATAAAAATGCAGTTTTCAGTTTTATGGTTTCCGAACAATAATAAGGCTGAGGAGAAATCTGGCAGGAAGGAAAAAAAATCATCTTTGCTACTCACAGCAATTAATATAACAGGAAGCTGTAGGCTGGTAACTTAGGCAGATAGTGGGTTTAACTGAGGGTTCAGGTGGGCTGGAGTGAAGCATGATGAGTTGATGGGATAGGTTGCTGGTACAAGAAAGGAAGTGCAGGAGAAGGCAGGGAAGGGAGATGGTAATAGTGACACCCATCAGAAAGAAGCAAGTATCTCAAGAAGACCCTTCAAACTTGGACACTAGAGAAATTCAAGTAGAAGACCCTATATAGCCTCTCCTAGTGCAGATTCTAGGAGGATATTGATTTAGACAATATCCAATTACATGTCAAGATTAAAAATTTTAACTGTTATAATGTTTTATTTATTTATATTTTAGGGAAGGGTATACAAGGTGTTCAGTGTCTCACTGCTAGATCGGACTCATAGTGATCCACCTGTTCACAGCCTCCCAAGAGCTGGGATTACAGGTGTTCACCACTATGCTCAGTCTCAATTACTGCCTCGGCTTGCCCCACTGGAGTGGCTCGCACAGCAGGCCTAAGGATCAAACCCCTTGCCCCTGTTTGCAGGCACTTTAATCCACTGAGCTAATTGGCCGGCCCTATTATAATGTTTTAACACATTCAACTAGATGTTGCTAATACTGAGTTGTTTGTTCGGTTGACTCCCCCTTAAGTGCCTAAAAGGAGGATTGGGAACCTCAGACTCCTTCCTTAGCACCCATTCACAGTTAGGGCTGTATCTTGTCTTCTAAACCCCATGATCTCTGTTCTGCCTTTCATCTAGATTTTGCCTTTGCTACCAAAGCATTCTGGCTCCCCCACCCTAGGCCATTAGCTTCCTGTGTTTGGATCAGGTCCTTTACTAATCCAAGTCAGAGGTCAGGATACAAGCATTCATTTTTCATTTGACCAGAAGCACTGTGGAATGAACAATTCCTAGGGTTGGTTTATGTCTCTAAATTGGTCTCTTATAGAGAAAGTAAAAAAAAAAACACCCTACAATTAAAATTACAAAATTCTTATGGTGGAAATTGACAACCCAGAGAAATGGGAAAACTTTCAACATTAAAGGCTTGGAAGAACTAATGTTAATATGGGCTTCTGTACTGGGAACTGGAGTATATCAAATGAACACTCCCTATTTAGGGTGTAGAATGAATGCTGTACTTTTTTTTGTATCAAACCCAAAAACATGTGAAGAATCTGATTTGCAAAACCTACCTTTTATCTGGGCTTGTGATACATTTTATCGGTTTTTTTTTTTTTTTTTTTTTTTTTTTTTTTTTTTTTTTTTTTTTTTTTTTTTTTTTTTTTTTTTTTTTTTTTTTTTTTTTTTTTTTTTTTTTTTTTTTTTTTTTTTTTTTTTTTTTTTTTTTTTTTTTTTTTTTTTTAGGGAAGGGTGTAAGGTGTTCAGGGTCACACTACTAGTTTGGACTCCTCCTGTTTACAGCTTCCCAAGAGCTGTGATTATAGGTACTGCTGCCACATCCAGTCTCAATTGCTGTCTCTGAGACTGCCTGCAGGCACTTCAATCTGCTGAGTTATTTGGCTGTCCCTTCTTTTTTTGTTTTTAAACAGTGACACAAAGTCTTCTCAACCAATGGATCAAGTGTATCAGCTCCAGATTGTATCTTTGCTAATGAAAGAAAACTTTGAGGAGTGGCTTTTTGAGAATGATAGAGATGTCATTGTCATATTAAAAACTAAGGAATGAAACCAGGTCTTTGGGGGCATAGAATCTCCCATTGCTCCAACAGAACTAGGTCAGAAGTATTCCCCTCTCTTCTCACCCAGAGAACACACAGAGGTCGCCTTCAGCAGAGATTAAATTGAGTGTTTTTATTCAACTGCTCAGTTTTTGTAATTAAAATAATGTTACTATATAATCAAACATTAATTATATTCTTATGTACAGTAATCTCAGCTGAAATCTAGTAGACAGATGATCTTTGATCAGGTTTACTAGTCTAAACAAGAGGAAGAAAAATTAAGCTACAGTGAACATAGGCCAGGGAATGGGATTTGGGCTCAATGCACCTCAGGAAAAGGAAATTTTGAGATGATCTCATTTGGACTAAGTAAATAGGCTTTAACACCATGTTCTTTTTTGATAGTGTCCATGGGTGGGGGTAGCAGGACTCCCAGAAGATTGTCTCATGTGCCCTGGTTGAATTTACATCAAGGGGAAAACAAAACAAAACCAGTTTAAATAAATGGATATTTCATTAGCTTTTTCTTTAAATAACAGCAACAAGCATTACCCTGGGTGATCTGCTTCCCCCATGTCATTCTACCAATTACTGGGATATCTCCTCAGACAAATGGTTCTAGAAGACATTTTTCTAAATCTTAAAGTACCTCCCTTACTACTTTACATGGAATGATGTTTGAAGTAAAAGAAATGATGCTTATTATTAAGTATCTGTTTAAAAGTAATAAGCATCCAGAAGATATTACGATTATAGATTTTTCATGGCTCCAACTGTGGCTTAAGCAAATTTGTCTTTGAAGGTTTGTTCCACTTATTTTTAAAATGGAGACAGAGGAAGAGTTCAAAATGCCTCTTTGTCTTTCAAGTGAACTTATTTTGACCTTCTGAGTGAGTGGCTTGTCACATTTTATCTGTCTTCTAAATGGGATTGTAAAGTCTCTCCTTCAGGGTGATGCCCATTCAGGGAAGCCACGTCATTTGGTCAGGCCCTGAGTTTGAGTGCTTGCTGTGTGAAGATGCCTAGTTCGGCCCCGAAAAGACCCTGTCAGAACGGCTGTGCTTGTCCAGTAGGGTATGACGTTTCTGGTTATCCAGGGACTGACACTAACGCTCATCTAACCGCTTAAAGTTTACAACACATGGCCTTGTGTACTGCAACATCCTCCTCACAATATAGATCAGCAGAGTGGTCATTTGTATGCAATTTTAGAGGCATTTCTAAATCTATAGCTTGCAGATAATGAGGTAGAGGTCAGAATAGGGCTTACTTGATACCAGCTGCCTGCACTATTGCCATCTTTAGACGCAGGGCATCCAGGCTTGGTGTGCACCCTGCTCATGATTACTAAGAAAGTACTCTCACCTGCATTTGTCCTTAGCTATTTCAAGTGCCACCCCAGATCTGAATCCTGTCCAAGAATGTAAATAAAATCTGGCCTAACATGAAGCAAGATCTTCCCTTCATTCATCTATAAAACCAAGCCACAATTAATACATAAAAGATGATGATTACACTGAATTAGACAACATATTGAGAAACATCACAGTTTTAGATTGTCTTTTCATAGTTGCTGCACTTTCAGGAAATACAGTCATCTAAAAAGGCATTATTACGTTAACAGACTGTCTAAATGTCACTCATGAGCTCTTGTATTGATTGTTTGTATTCAATATCCTTCTTCTTTTATTTTCCAGTGAAATAGGTTCTGATTCATCTTCCCGTATTCCTTCCTCTTCCAGTACTGTATCTTTATTGTTTTCTTCCATAAGGGAGCATGTAACTTTAAATCAAGATAAGAGGCAGAATAATAGAGGGCCTCACATATGGCTTCCTAATTCGGCATCAAAATACCTTCCATGGCCTCAGAAAGAAGCTATCAAAGAGGCATAAAGAAAACAATAAACATGAAAAGAACAATAGGATATTTGAAATGGGGGAGACTGACACTTTTATGAGGACTACCTTGGGAAAAATATATTCGGAGCAGAGGACGTGTTGCATTTCTCCCTAAACCCTGGAAGTGGAGGCCATCACTCTTCACAGCACAGCTCTCCCCTGCTTCCCTTGAGAACAGAGCCCGGCAGTCTACTTCTGTCTGCAGAGTGGGCCTGGAGAGCTGCTTGAAGGCATCCAGAGGAATACAGACACTCATAATTACTAGGCTTACCAGGAAATTCTTCAGGGGAGGAGGCTCTTGATGCAGCACGTAGTTTGCATCATCTGGTTACTTTGACAGTGGAGGGGACCAAGATGCTGACAGTTAGTCCTGAAATCTCTAACTAACCTCTAGGTGGCAGATGTTGTAATCAGGTTTGTTTCATATGTGACTTCTCTACTTAATGAAACTGATACACTAGTGTCAATTTGGCATTCAATTAGATCCCCAAATACCTTGCTATTTGCATAAAAGTGATGTCCCTGTATAGAAACAAAGTTATAGGACCCTGGAGAGACAAGGACTATATTTTGCTATATTTGTGCCCTTTCCATCAAGTACCTAGTAAAGGACTAAGCTCTGAGGTATTTTATTCCATGGCACTTCCTGTTGGAGGTTGGATCACTTATTTACTGGAGTCCTGTGTGAAGTCTTGTGAACCATGTAGTTAACAAATACTTGCTAGCTTACATGTCTATTGTCAATAAAGTCTTGTCTAACTCAAATAGAGGGTGAAACTTCAAAAAATCAGTTCCAAACCTATCTTGACAATGAAAGCTAAGGAATAATTAACAACATATCTCATGCTCTTTGAGTGCTTCTTTCCTGCTAGATACCCCCCAAGTGTCTTCTCTTCATTGTCTTAAATGTTCACAGTAGCCTTTGAGGTCAGTAGTAGCTATTCTCCCATTCTGCAGATGGTTAACTTACAGATGGTTAACTCAGCAGCCCATCACCATATAGCTAAAGTCAGGATTGACAAAGTAATTATAGGATAAAAGATTCAAAGAGTTAGAGGGCCTGCAAACAGCTGCAGGGACTGGAGATTCAATCCCAGGACCTGCCTTGCCAGCCCCGCCCCTGGGACTCGCTGAGATGGCTATTGAGACTGGGTGTGGTGGCGTGCATCTGTAATCCTAGCTTTTACGAGGCTGCAAACAGGTGGATCACTACAAGTCTGATCTAATAGTGAGACCCTGAACACCCTGTAGACCCTTCCTAAAATACAAAAAAAAAAAAAAAAAAAATTCAAAGAGGAAAAAAAAGAATAAATCTGTTTTTTCACTTACTTTTGGAGTCCTTTAGCTAGTTCCCCTGGCCAACACAATTAATGGTGCAGAAATCGGTTATCAAGGCAAAAATGCAGGCTGCAGAGAGATAAAGCTTACAGAAACGGACAGAGCATGACATGCTTTGCTGGGAAGACTGACAGAAAGGATGTGGATTGCTTCAAGCAACGTGCTGATTCTTAGCCAGTAGTCACTGTGCCCTGACTTTTCTCTGGAAGCACATTTAGGAAAATGTTTGTAATTGGTTCTTTCCTAATTCTCTTTTTCAGGTGTAGGAAGTTTCTGTGGGTGAAATGGAGGTGCAGTTCCTTGACAATGCTGTACAGCAATCTGAAATCATACCCATCATGGTCCAGTCACCATTAAGACTGCAAGGAGAGAGTGGGGGGGGGGGTGTTGGAGAATGAAGAACAGCTGCATTTCCCACTATTCCCAGAAAGAGAGTACTTTTAAAAGTGTTCATTAATTACATTTACAAGAGACACCGAGTGAATGGGTGATGCCAAACAAGCTGGAAAATGACCAATGCATTATATGCAATATAATGCAAGATATATATATATGTATATATATATACAAAATAGGGGGGACTTATACCTCTGTTAGGAGTGCAGGCTGGCAGGCCTTGGAGCACAAGTCTATTACCATATACCAGACTGCTATGCAAGAGTCAGCTTTCTTATTAGCCCCTGCCCTTGAACTGTGGGCTTCCAGTACATTGTCTGTTCACTGGAAGTAATCAATAGACGCCTGACAAATGAGTAATGGAATGAAATTATAAATATAATGGTTCATTAAGGATTCACTCTAACTAAAGAATGTTGTATGCTTTCCAAAAGTGAAAAGCATATAAGTGAATTTCAAAGCTTTTTTTTTTTTTTTTTTTGTTAGAGCTTTGCAATGCACTGAGTTCTCCACACTATATTTCATAGGTGCTGAGATAATGTTTGGTCTAAAAGGGAGTTGGGATTAGAAAGATCCATGATAGACTGAGCTCAGAAATTTAGTTAAACAAATTCAAATGTGATCTTTAAAGCAGGATTTTTGGTTTATAAAATGCAGGGATACATGGTGTGCCTCCACAAAATTGCTGTGTTGTGTAGCCAAATACATTTGACTACATAAATTATTTTCCAGATATACCTATTACCATTTGCAAAACTGTTTTGTAGAAAACTGTTTGGTATAGCAGGCACTTAAGAATTTTACAGGACCAATGCATGCCATGCTGCATATTAGTTAGCTTTTATACATTCTTTCCAGAACTTTCTATAGCACTACAGTATAGTTCTAAAAAGTAACTCAGTGGATACAAAATAAATAGAAGCAGATCCTGTCCTTAAAGACCCTATGATCAAACATAGATAGAAACAAGTATATTAATATTAAAAGGATAATATTAATTCATAGCTTGGACAATGCACACAGAGTACAGGGCAATTCTTTAGAAAGCAATTGTATTCAGAAGTTCAAAGGAGAAAAGAATTTTAGTTGAGACCCAATGATATAGCTTAGAAGTTGCTGATTTGAGTAAAATCTAATGCCTGCTTGATAGCTCAATATAGACACATGATATAGTCATGAGTTCTGCATCCATGGATTCAACCAACTGCAGAACAAAAGTATTTGGAAAAAATGCAACTGTACTGATTATGAACAAGCTTATTTTTTGTCATCATTCCATAGACAAAACAATGAAACTATTACTTATGTAGCATTTACATTATAAAAGTAATCCAGCAAGAATAAAAAATATAAAGGAGGATATGCGGGCATACATATATAGAGATACACAAATACACATATTCCTTCACAGAAGAAAAGTAGAAATAAAAATGTATGGCTACTATATTAATATGCTGAACTGTAAAGGGCTCAAGTCAACAACTTCTGACATTGCCAGTCCTATGGATAACCCACTGCTATTATGAACTACTGGACTGTATTAAATTATTTTGCTGAATTTACACACCTATAATATTTAAATAGCAAGAGGATACCCATCTCTGACAAAATTAAACAAAAAGAAGGGGCATAAAAATGAAGGACTATTATGTATTTGTATATACAAAATAGTTAGGATAGACATATAGCTACTTTCTCTTAATTCAATGAGAAGAAAGATTTGTACTAATAGTGTTTGGACAGGATATTGTGTCTGCATCTTGTACTATGAGTAACTACTATGAAGACAATAATATGCAATGTATTAATTATTGAAACTGTCCTACTAATCAGTTTTGAAACTGTCTCATTGCTATTTGTTTCTTAATAAAAATAAGTAAAAAAAATAAAAATGTACGGCTATTTGAAATGCTGGCACAAATTTACATTTGTGAAAATGTGAATAGTCTCACCCTATGTGATGGCAGCCTTTGCTAAGTCATTCCTCATCTGGAAGGCAAGCATGATGGCCCTTTTAAGGGGGCATCTATTATCCCTGCCAAGGTGAGGCCTAGGGTAAACTATTCCCCTGATCACAATTGCTTTCTTTAAATTCTTTGATCCCAGTAAGCTCTTCTGTCCTGAGTGTCACAATGTCCAGGCTGTCTTCTATATGAAATGTGGTTCCTTTCACTTCCCTTGGTGAGTCCTTTTTCTTTAGTTTCCAGTTTAGATGCCACTTCTCAGGAGACCTTGTTTTACTCCTCTAATCTAAATTAGGTGCCACCCAGTATTCTATTTTTTGTTTCTAGCTCTTATAATTGCACACATATTTTAATGTATGTCTCCTCAATGAATTGAGCTTCACAAAGGCAAGAACTATGGCTATTATATTTCCATTTTATTGCTATATAGAAGACTCCCTAGTTTCAACTCAGTAAAGATCTAATACTTATGAATGAATGAGTAAAAAAATGGATGAGAAAACAGAAAACCAAACTGACCACTGAGATGTGGCTATAAGCTCATATATATAAGTAAATACTGATAGGTCAAAAGCTTCAGAAAGGTGGAAAGGTGACCTTTACAATGTAGCTATTGCCAAAAACATATTTAGATTTCTCCTTTTGTAGTTTCTTTTTATTGTTTATTATGTATTTCTTATAGGGTCTTGGTATGCAGCTAGGATTTAGAGTGATCCTCCTGTCACAGCCTTCCCTGCATTGAGATTTCAGGCACGTACCATCATGCCCTTTTGTGGGGTCTGCACGATGTGCTCATAGTTCTGGGGCTGGCACAGCATACAGTATTGGGGATCAAATCTACGTGTTTGCATTTGCCAGGCAGGTACTTAGACTGCTGAGCTATATCCTCAGCCATGGTAGGTTCTTTAGAGTCTGATTTGGGATGTTATAATTTCAAAAAGTACTAAAAAATCCAGAACTAAATTTGAAGAGGTAGGAAGAAACTGAGTCATAGTTTGAGGACTAGGCATGTTGAGAGAGAAATTTTGCCGTTGGACCTGGAGCAGTTTTTCAGACTAGAACTCCTTGCACATGATGTTACCATAGGGATCATTAAGGGGCCATTAGGATATATATATAAATGGCTAACAATTTCTTGAACTTTGAAAACTGAGTATGTTGACTTCAAGTTTTCTTTCCTAGTTTTCAGGGTTATTGAAACACCAGTAAAAGTGTAACTGTTACACTCCAGGATGAAGCATCCCAATCTGCTTACTGTTTACATGCAGGCCAATCTGGAAGCCATTGTTCTAAGGGAGTCATCTATTTCCCATGGGAGGACCCTTTTTAAGGAGAAAGAACAATAACTGCAAGGCATAATGGAGATTCATCTGGTCCAGGTACGATTGCCCCCACAATCCACTCCTTTCTTGAACCATAATGAGATCATGTGTGAAAGCCTAAATTATGTAAATGAAAAGGCTCCACTAATACCACTGAAATATTCCTGGAGTGTTACACTTGACAACCTCAAAGTACATTTCACACTGCTAATGACTTCATCACTAACACAACTGCCATGAGTCAAGCAGTTTCCATGGCAACGCCCTAGTACAGCTGTTTACCCATATAAAGTATTGCACCTACTTAGTTACATATACAGACAGATCACTAGATTCCTAGGTACTGAAATTGAAATAATTCAATTTTCAATGTCTCTCTTTATGAAGTGATTCTGCCAGCTATAGGGATTAGCATATCAATGTGACTTTGACAGGGGCTGCTGCAAAAGACATATTTTGCAGGCACTTCATGTCAATTAGAGCCCTAACTGTTTCATGGAATAATCATTCCTGCCAGATTAAGGTCGGGCTGCAAGGTAATTTAATTGGTGCCATTATATGAAGAAAAAAAATGCTCTAATAGAGTGCACACACTGTCTGTGCCAGGAAAGGGGAGGGCTACATGCAGCAAATGACTGAAAAGAACTGCCTTCTTAGCCATTTAGAAAGGATTTAAAATCACCACACATGCCAAGAGGGGAACCTTGAGATGTTGTTTCCTGAATTATCTGGGAGGAGAACTTTGAAGGAGAGAGAGGCTGTTGGCCAGTCTGTGGTTTTCTCTGAAGGGCTTTTTCTCCCTAGAGGAACTTGGAATAGCACAATGACACTTCGATTGATCCATCATTGCAACTCCTACATAAGTTTAAAATGCCATGGTCACATTTGCTGAGGAGGCATTTGTCTTTGGGGAAGAGGGAGAATGGAGTTTGCACTGTGGGTTTGGAAGACCAGAATGTGCCAAGGTGGAGTTGTAATCACTGCTTTCTTTCTCCTCTTGAAGAGTGCCTTTACTTCCTTGGCCTCCAGGATTGTCAAACGCAGTCCCTTATGGCCTGAGAGGAGGATCACATTATCTCTTGCAGCCTAACATAGGTTTAGGAGGAATGGCTGAGTTTTGAGCAGTCAGGAGCAGGATCACCCCCAAGACACCCAATTTTGGTGGGAGAGGAAACTTTGTTAGAAGGAAAGACAGCAGATAACTATAAAGTGTGTCTTAAAAACAGTGATCTCATCTTTGTTCTTATTTTAATTATTATATCTCATGAGAAATGGTTTCCCGAATTGAAGTGCTGCACACCTACTAAAACCTTTCGTATACTAAATTATTAGAAAATTAATGTGAGAATTAATCACAATTTTATATTCTTAGTAATTGCTTTGTATTTTCATGTGTTACACTGTCATTCCAGTATTTGCTCAATTCAGGTGTGTAGCACCTGAATGTCAACACATGACTTTTGTGGCAGATGACATATCTATAATATAATTGATAAGATTTGAAAAGATTTAAAAACAAAACCAGAAGGCTGTGAAAAATGTAGCAAATGTAAGTAAATTATTGTTCATCAGAGATATTAATTACTGTATCTACTTTTCTAATACAAGTCTAAGGTAGCACTGTCCCATAAAAATACAACGCAAGCCATGTGTGAAATTTCCAACTTTCTAGTAGCTACATTTACAAAGTAAAGATACACAAATTATTATTATTTGTCTAACCCAATATACCTAAATTAATGCCATTGTAACATAGTCAATGTCAGAATTTTAAATAAACCTTTGTGCTTTTTCTTATTGGCCAACTTCTGTTTCCCACTGACCACAGAGCTCACTTGGCTGGCTACGTTGCACGAGCTCTGCCTCCACATGGAGTCGTGGTCCTGTGTTGGATTATACCATTCTCATTGCCAGTTAGCAGCAGAGCCACATAAAACACATAGCTCTTAACCTTCCAGCCAATATTCTTTTCATTACACAAAGGGGAAGCAAACAATTTCCATACTGCTTATTCCCTTCATTCACCCCGTTCCCCCACACCATGCCTCAGTCTCAGTCATGAATCGAGCCCAGCAAATGACTCTGAAAAGCTCCAGTCACACAGAGCTTCTTCAAAGTCTCAGGAGAAATTTAGTTTGCCTTGCTTTTAACAATGTGGGCTTAAAATAGTGCAATGAAGACTTTTAAAGGTTGACAAGAGGAGGGAAGATCAGCCACAGATGAGATCTTGACAGATGAAGACCTGCAAAAGTTATTATCAAGAACCCATTTACTTTGTCCATTTTGTCAGCAAGGGTGGCCTTGTCCCAGGTTTGGTACTTCTCTTGCTAAGTGTAAACAGCTCCCATATCAGGCCTTTGAGTGATTGTCTTAAGTTTTCAGGTCTTGCCTCTGACTCTGACAACAATAATTTAAACAGTTTTAAAAAGAGACAAACCCCCTGCCTGCAAAGAAAATATTTCTGTATATGAGGTAGTTGTTCCCGTAGTCTCTCCATTCAGAAGAAGCAAATAGTTTTAAGTCGCAGTGTAAGAGACACAGGGAGTGGGGCAGGAGAGCAGGCATCCTGCTCCTGGTGCAACTCGGTAGCAGGAAAGGTGGCACTTGGAACAGTTCAGTGCCCCTAGTGTCAAGGATATTCAAGACTGGCAGTTCTAGTGTGGGTCTTGTGGAGAGATTATGTTTTATACACAGTATCTCATTTCAGGCAAAAGGAGAGGCCTTGACTGTTGCTGGAGAAGATCAAAAGCGCATACTGCCCAGGGACTTGTTACAGCAAGGTGGGTCAACTGAGAAGAGGGTGCATGCATGGGAAACCAGAGGGCCAAAGAGGTAGGAGAGAATCTGCAGCTAATGAAGTGGATCGCAGGAGAACAAGGGGGGCAGCATGAAGTAGGTCATTTGGTACCTACGGTAGTTCTATGGCCTCTGTTTCTTTTTCCTGATTTTGACAGTGCCAGCATTGGAGAGAGCAACGCTGTAGACAGCAAAGTCCAGGAGGCTACTCCTTCCTCTATGGTCAAAGAGAACTCTCCTTGCTTGACAAGGAGTGTTTTCTGGGGACCAAGACCCTGTGCCATCCTCATGTCCTGTGCTGGAGTGCTCTGCAGTCCTGGAAGAATATGCCACCCTGCCATTCCTCAGAATCCAAATCCAGTCAATCCATGTCCTCTGGGAAGACGTGACAACAATCAACATGCTGTTCCTGTAAGTTGCAGTAATTTCTCCCCAAATATTTACCAGAGTCTCCCTCTTTCTAATTAATGCTGGCAGATAATCCCTCCTCCCTTAAGGAAACAACTCCCTCTTCTGAGCAAATGTGTAGTCATCCTTCATGCAGAACAGTTTAGACACAAGGAAATAGCAGAAATACATAGCACCTTCCTGAGGTGCTATGTATTCAGGAAAAGGTCTTTTAGTTTTCTTGGAAGTCTCTGTGGGGTTGGTGTATTTTAAATGAGACAGCATGAAAATCACTCTCATTGGGAGAAGGGAGTTCTGACAAACAAGACTATCTCATTTCCACTGCGTAATGAGTCTACCCAGGTACCTGCTGGGAAGAATGGTGTATTTAGTTGTCACCCTGATTTTACACTGGGAATGGGTGGCCTATTTATTTGTTTTTATAAGTTCCCATTTGGAGAACGAAAGTCTTAGAACAATACATGTTTGGTGTTTGTGAGATTGAAACAACCCTTGGATCACTTCCCTAACATCTGTGAGTATTTATGAATATTGTGTATTGTAGAGGCTAACACGTACCCACACAGACACATACAGACTCTCAGAGAGAGAGAGAGAGAGAGAGAGAGAGAGAGAGAGAGAGAGAGAGAGAGAGAGAGAGAGAAAGAGATATTAGAAACATGAGTGCCAATGAGGGAGGTCTTCAGTCTCAAGTTTTGCAAGGCAGGTGTAGAGGTCTGGTAAGAGGGAAGACAATACTAGCCACAAATTAGAGAATCCTCCCCAGATCTCTTCTATACACTGAAGGTAAATAGAATCACTTTGTTTTTCCAATTACTAATTCTTGGGTTTCTGGACAGTTTTTGGATTATGTCCACCAATAGATCAATAGATAAGGAAAATGTGCTATCTATACACAACTGGGTATGACTTTGGCATAAGAAGGATGAACTTGGGTGAGTTCTTGTAAGATTTTATTTTAAAGCCAGTGTCTACCTACTGAATTGCTCTCTAATTTTGGGGGTGGCCCTCTGGTCTCTTCTTTCATCATGCATGCTCACCTGTAAGTCTTCACGAGAGGTGAGCCAGTGCTGGTTGCCATGAGGCCCTTGAACTTCCAGAACTGTAAGCTAAGCAAACTTCTTTTCTTTATAAAGAATCCTGCCTCAGACATGTCATTATAGAAATAGACAAATAATATTCTAGTCAATGGAAATATAGTGGAGACCATGAAATATGAACAACATATACTATTTTGCATTTCATGGCCATGTTTAAAATAAAAATCAAAGAAATGTTTTAATAATATATTCAATTTCATATAATATACATGAAATGCTATCATTTCAACATATGAACAATATTATCAGGCCTAGTGATGTATCTTACATTTTTTTCATACTAAGTCTTTGGAATTCAGTTTATGGTTTATGTTGACAGCTCTATTCAATTCAGAAATTTCAAGTGGCTGATTGGGTGGTGCAGCTAGAGACTAGAAGGCAGAGTTGAAGAACTCCTAGTGATTTCTTGTGATTCAGCTTTGAGGAAGGCATAAGATTCTTGAGGCCTCTGTATCTGAGATCTCACATAAATGAACATTGCAACAAATTTTTACCAAACTCAAATTTAAAAAAGAATAAGAAAACACAGCAAAAACCTATTGATTACAGAACATAGAAGTCTAACAAAGATAGTGCTATAGGTGCCAGAATTTAAAACTATCTCACACAACATATTAAGATGCTTCAGATTCAGGAACTCTGTTATTGATTTGCAAATTTCTTTTGAATGATGCTGGATAATTATACGTTAGCTTTTTAATAGCTTCTCCTCTTGCCATTAAAGAAACCTAAAATGCTTATAAACTTCTCCCCTGTGATCTTCTCAGGGTTGGATGGAAGTTTCCCTTATATCAGGTAATGACTCAGCATCTAAGAACTTTGGGATTACAGTAAAGTCAAAAGGCCACAAAGGGCAACAGTCAGATACACTGAGTGTGGCAAGATCGCTGATTCTGATAGAGGAAGAGAGAATGAGACAGGACCTTAAGATATGACAAGGTTGTATGTCCTCTGCTCTGTGACAGGTCTGAGTTTTGATCATATTGCACCCTTTACATTCTACACTTATTTTGTCAATGTTTTTATATTCTTTGAGTGGTTAATAAACTCACATATGGAAGTCATAAAATATACAAAAGGTAAATGAAGAAGGTAGAACTAAGAAGAGAAAGTAGGAGCAAAATAAGGAAGACAGATGAAGGAATGAATGAGGGAAATAAACAGAAATGGAAATGTAGATGGACCCTGCCAAGAGCATGCTAATTGGGGCAATACCTGCTATAGTTTGAAACTCTGTTCTTACAGTGCATTCTCCTGACCAGCGTTGAGTACTTAGTGCAGGTATCCTGGATGTGGAAATGTGTTCCAGGGTAGCTGAGAGTGAGCCTTGTTCTCTGGCAGAAACCCATTATGCTGTGATAATTCTACACCTTCAGTAAAGTAATTCTTTGAAGGAAGAATTAAGAGTGATTTCCAGGAGGGAGAAGGTAATAAATATGATTGTGAAAATGGGGCTAGTGTTAGGTGGCAAAATCGTAGATCGTCTGCTCTAATGCTAGCTGAGTCTAGAATATATTAGAAGACCAGAATGATAGGCATTCCAGGCATGACCCTACTAATACACATTGCTATGTTCAGTGCAGTTGTTTAGTTCACAGGTATCAGCATATACAGTTAGTCAAGGTGAGAATCCTATCAATTAACTGCTAGTTTCAAAAACCTGCTGGTGTTTCTCAGGATCATGGCGTTACCCATCTTGTGCATATAAATATGGCTTTGCCCCTGTCATGTTTCCTAGCTTTTCTCCTTACCCTCTCCTCATTGTCTAATCCTCAAGTTCTTGCTTTCCTTTTAATTGTTTATGCCTATTTGTATTTCTTCCTTTGAGTTCTTATACTAGGAGGACTATATGATATTTAGGCATGTGGGTCTGGTTTACTTCACTTAAGCTGTCTCTCAAGTAAATGTTTGTTTAAAAAAAAGGGTAATAAATGAAAAAAGAGACAAGAAAAAATTGTCACAGGACTGTTCTGCTACAATGCTGTATATGGTTAGATTTTTAAATCTCTGTGTAAAAATATGTAATTGTTTGTTCATATTTTTCAAAATATGTTTTATTTTTTAATTATTTTTCTTCATAGTCTGTAAGGTCTTAAAGTTTAACATACCAACACTTGATGGAAAATACCTGTTCAGTGTTATGCCTAAGATGTTTGGTATTCAGACAGATAGTGAGGTTAACGCCAATTGCATATGTTGTAGGTTAATAATAAACTTCCCTTCTGGATGAATAACTACCTAAGTTTGCAGACAAAAAATTAGAAAAAGAAGGGATGCAAGGACAGCCAACATTTTGGCCCTAGCCTTTCCAGGTCAGTGAAGACTCAGGACATAGAAGAACCTGTACTGTAACATCATGGAACTCAGTTGTGCCCCAAATTTTCTGATCAAGGAGATTATGGAGTCACAGAGGAAAGTGATCGATAATATAGAGTGTGCCTAAGGAGTGTCACATGGGTAGAAAACATTCTCTGAGGCTTTCACAGAGAACAAATTTCTGCCAGGGAGATGGCTCAGTGGAATAAGTGCTTCCCTGGCAAGTGCAAGGGCCTGAGTTCAATCCCCAGTTCCACAAAAATAAATAAATAAATAAATAAATAACCCTCAAAATCACAGAGAGCAAATTGGTCAGGCAATGGCTGTGATTCATCCACTGACAAAGAATCTACAATCTGCAGTACATGGTTTCAGGATAAATCCTGAGGGGACTTGACTGACCTTATCAGATACAAAAGTTATATTTGTTATTATATAGGTTTTGCTTTATCTTGATCTTAACCACAGGACTGTGGTTAGTCAAGGTGAGAATCCTATCAATTAACTGCAGAAAAGTATAAAAATGAGGTATAAAAAAATAAAGCCATATTAATAGGCTGAGCTGTAAGAGACTCAAGACAACAACTTCTGACCTTGCCAGTCCTTTGGATAACCCACTACTATTATGGACTCCTGGACTATATTGGAATATTTTGCTGAATTCATGCACCTACAATATTTATATGATAATGAAATACCCTTCTCTGACAAAACTGAACAAAAAAAGATGATACAAATGAAGAACCATTTTGTATCTGTATATTCAAAATAGTTAAGATAGATATACAGCTACATTCTCTTAATTTAGTGAATAAGAAGATTTGTTCTAATAGTGTTTGTGGACAAGATATCATGTCTGCATCTTGTATAATGGATAACCACTAAGACAATATGTGATTTATTTATTATTGAAACTGTCCTACTAATTAGTTTTGAAACTGTCTAATTGCTATTTGTTTCTTAATAAAATTATAAAAAAAGAATATATTAGGAACTTTTACTCTTCCAATAACATCAGAAGGAAAGCAACCTGTAGACTTAGTTGGGGTCCACATAAGTCTTGCACTCTTCCTGATTCCTGCCAGAGGCAATCGGCTTCTGGGTCTTCCCTCGCTCATAAGGGAAGCCCCATGTGCCATTCCAAGTCAGCCTTGACTGAAACCAGAGGGGAGAATTTCTCATCTGAAGATGCTACCAGTTCTCATCCCAACCTCTTGGAGTCAGGCCTGGACAACAAGAACTCAGCAGGTCATTCTGCCTGCATTAGCCCAAGAAGGCCAACTTGATCCCCAAGCGCTTGCTATCAAGGAACTGGCTGACACTATGGGCTCCAGTCATAGATTCAGGGAACAGGAAGATTTAAGTCCAGACAGGAAATCAGCTGCATAATAGAGAAATAGGCAGCAAGTCATGACCAGAGAGATGACAGGAGAGGGAGCCAGGTGGCCAGCTGGAGCAGCTCAGAGCTAAGGAATGGAGCTCTGTTGTACAGGGTCACTGGGTGACCTCTGCTTCACTTGCTTCTTCTCAATATCTTGCTTTTAGTTGCATGTCTGTGTTGGTGGACCTAGAAGTGTTTCACAGTAGCAGATAGGTGTCACCTTCTGTAAGGAAGTCCTTCTGACACAGGCAGGATGATGTCATTGCCCTAGCCATCAAGTAGTCTCATTCTTACTGATAGCAAAAGTGATGGACATACTTTATTTACCAGGAAGTACTTTTAAATACCCTCACCCCAGGGTCTAAGAGGGGAGAGAGAATGGAGAGAGAATGCACTTTCAACAAATTTCAACTGACACAATAACATAATTAAACCTTGACTGGAAAAGATCTGAACAAACAAACAACAAATATCTAAACTTACCCCACCAAGAATTCAAATGGTCTTTGGAAGCAGGAATGATCTCAGACATTTTGTTGTTCCTGTAACTTGGTGACCAATGATAACACTGCCTGATGATGTCATGGCTCAAGATGTTCCTGACATATCTCATGTACATATGTATGTCTATGATACACATGCCTGTAAATACATATACATATATGTATATATATCTATACACATACATGCTGGTATCACACACACACACACACACACATACACTACTAGCAGCATACAAAAAAGGTGGCTGATTTGGAGATATAGTGAGTAAACTCTAAGAATAGCAGGGACACTGTTAACCCCTAGAAAAATGATTTGGAATTTAAATAGCAAGTGTTCAGAAGTGATAGGCAAAATAAACCTGGAAGACTGCTTGTGATACAGATGGGATCTGCTGCTCTCCGCACAGGGAGTAGCGCTGTCAGTATTTTGACAGACACAGCGTGACTGTTTAGACTGATGTTCGGGACAGAGCCAAGGAGGTGCTGGCTGGTGGGCACTTGGCGTGTGGGGAGGGGAGCTGGAGACCTCTGCGACAGACTGACAGGCCTGCACAGGCAGGAGCTCTTTTCAAAGTGGACGGAGGGGAGGGGTGGTGGGAAGATAAAGACACAGTGAGACCTGAGCTCAGGATGCTGGAGGCGGGCGAGGTGGAAGGGCACAGTTGTATTTACCAGGCCTCCCTCTTGGGGATTGTTTAAGAGAAAGAGGCCTAGTCCAAAAGTCACCCTAGGGGATAAACATCACTTTCTTTTTTTTTTTTTTTTACTTTCCTGTTGCCTTACATTCATTGCTGCTTTGTATCTTTTTTTTTATTTTTATTTTTTATTTTATTGAAGTACAAATATCAATCAGACAGTTTTAAGACACCTTAACAAGACAGATTCGATAAATTAATACACTGCAAACTATTTTCATAATGTTTTGGATCGTACAAGGTGCATACATGGTATACTTACAGACATTATTATAGCAGATGTCTCTTATCAGTAAATTAAGAGTGTAGCTGTTTACTTATGTTATTTTTTATACCTGAATTATATCAAAAATTCAATAATTATTTTCCTAGTGGATGATCATAGTACTAGAAGCTGACATAATATCCTGTCCAAACACCATCAGTGCAGATCTTGCCTCTCATAGGATTATGTAGTAGCACATAAACACCGCTTTCTAATGTTTTATTTCTCTTTGCAGCCTGTGGCCCATCAGGCTTTCTGAGTTCTCTAGGAAAGAAAACCCAATGACAAGTGGCTCCCGGGATTGGAGGGTTCAACCAGAGGCAACTATACAGAAGAAAGTGACCTGAGGAAGGGATACGAAGCTCTATGAACTGTGACCTTCAAGGCAAGCAAGCCAGCATGGAGGCAGAGCTCTCCCTCACCGAGTGGCTCTACTTTCCCTTCCTATTTGGTCTACGGCCCCCCTCATCCCCTTACCAGCCTCTCACCCTGGGCTATGCACTCTTTTCTCTGAGCCCACCTAGCTACCGAGGCCCCTTCTCTCACCATACCCAAACTCCTTGGTGGGGAGGGTTTGCCTACATCTCATTCCCCCAGTGTGTGTCTTGGTCCCTGGCAGGGGTGAGGCAGTGTGGTTCCACCACCATGGATGGTAACTCTAGTCTTACCTCTGTTTAGCCACAGGTTCCTGAGCATATGCTTTACTCAGCCCCAGTTTCTTGGCTTGGGAAATAAGAATCATGTCATATGAGTAGTGAGCTTGTTGTATCTAAATCAGTGGTTTTCCACCAAGATACATAAGGAGCATCTAGAGACATTATTTGTTGTGGCAGCTTTAGGATTCAGGGCTATAGATAAGTGAGAACTGATCAGGAATCTTCCAAATTCAGGGGAGAGTCACTTTTCACAGCAAAATATTAATAGGACTCAGGTCACTTATGGAGCATTTTGTGCACAGTAGATGTTTGCGACATGGTTGCATCACTCTGGGTATAAGACACTTGCTATGTAGTCTCCCCTGCTGGCCTTGGACTTTGGATTCTGAGATCAGAGGTCTACACCTCCACCCTTGGTGAGAGTGGGTTCTTTGTCTTTAGGTGCTTTCTATTGTTTATGTGCATTGGTATGGTTGCAAATGCTTGAAGGCAAACATGGCTGAATTGTTTCTCATGTAGAACCTTGCAAGGTGAAAACCTCAAAGTCCTTAAGTACTTGATGACAGGAATCACAGTACAGGTTTTGACTCTCTTGACAATAGGGTAAGGGTTTTGTCCCTCTGGTTTGCCTCCTCATGTACTGACATGGAAATGGGTCATACCAAAACCATATCTAGATGACTCAAAACAGTTTAAAAGAGAAAAATGCAGTCAAGTCTGCTTTCCAATACATTGACAACAGAAGAAAGGCAGTTTGACTAAATCCATCCCTTTTTCACTACAAGCCATCAAAATGATATATGAAGGAGGCCCGACCATGTGAGGGAACTTGACTTTTGCACATAAATTCATAAGAAATGTTTCAAGTGACCTGTTTTTGCTGGAAAACATTGAGAATAAATTTTAGGCTCTTTTGTAATTATCCTAAACTTTCAGAGACAATCTGTTACTACCATTCTCACATTCTCTTTTATTACTTGGTACCTACCACAGAACCTACCTAGTGCCTAGCACTGGCCTACCTAGGGTGCTCAGGAGATGTTTAGTGAGGGGAGAAGAGTCCTCATATGGCCTGCAGAAGTGGCCAGAGCCAGGTTCTGGGGCAAAAGCTCAGCTCCAGTGCTCACCTGCATGTGGCTTCAATTGGGCTAACTATCATCTCTATAGTTCTCTTTTATGTTTATGAAATGGGAGCATACGTTTCCTGTCTTTTCAGACAGAAAATAGAATTTTACATCACACTTCTCATGTATGTAATGAGTGTATATGTCAGGCATCCCTCATGCTGTTTTATAAAACAAACCAAGCAATAGTCTCCCTCCTTAGAGGGTTAGCAATTTGAAGACTCATTGTCGCAGTGACTTGTGAAATACATGAGTCAGTATGATTATTTTCTTCCCGAGTCTTGTGTCCAGCAAGCATTAGAGTCAGAATTCCTGCCTCTGATGCCTCAGCATATTGGTTCTAGAATGGGACACTTTGCCTCTTCTGGAGGAGAGTTGATATGTTCAGGGACCACTGGGATAGGATGCTGTCAGCACCTATTGGGCAGGGGCCAGGACTTCTATGGAAAATCATTTAATCCATAAGGTAGGTCTCAGAAACAACAAAAGTGTTATTTGGCCCTGAATGTTATTAGTGTCAAGATTGAAAACAAATGCCTTCAGAAATCTTGTGTTCTTCCCACCAAGCACACAAGTGAGACAGAGCAGTGACAAGAAAACCGCATACTCTAAAGGAGGTTATTGGTCTCTTCTGAGGCTCTACATTTCCATAGGCAGCTCCTGGAAAAATACTTTCGTAGATTACCTTTCATTCACTAAACCCCAGAATCACAACAGCACTGCAGAATTTGGCAGTCTTGGTGAGTACTCTGACCATATGTAGCAATCTCATAGGTAGAGTTCTGCAGGTGGACAATTTCAGGCAGCCAGCATGGCACAGAGAAAGAGGAGGAGGAGCACGACTCGCTTGTGCTCAGTGGGAGAAATGAGCAATAGGGGCTGTTTATATAAATGGTAAATATATTCAGAAGGTAGGAAAAAGGAATCTATTTTAGGAAAGACAATAAGAAGTGAGCAACATTTTCATGTGGCACTTATATGCTACATTTTGTGTTACATTTGCTTTTTCATTTGCCTTTGCAATAACCTTATTGGTTAGGAACTAAAGCTTAGAAAAGCTAAGTATGCAATTTATACATTCTGAAACAGAGTGGTCACATTTTAACACTCTGAAGTAGGTATGTACTTTAAAATGATGGCATTTTGTGATTACTATTAGCCTTTTTCTTTTTATTCATGTTTAACATTTTAATTTATCTAAAGTAGGGCTATATCATATGATCCTTGTTTTCTTCGGTTAACAAATTTGGTCACTTGTTTAAGATCATGCAGCAAAGCTAAAAATCACAAGATACTATGTTATTTACTTCTTTTTTAAATGTATTTAGTATGGGATATACAACATCTCACTGTGTAGATTGGACTTGTAGTGATCCTCCTGTTTTCAGCCTCCCAAGAGCTAGGATTATAGGTGTGTGCCACCACACCTGTCAGGTAAATCTCAATCACCTTCTCAGTGTGCCCTGGGGGTGGAGCCAGCATGGCTTGTGCTGGGGATCCAACCCCAGGCCCTGAGCTCTGCCTAAGTAGGTGCTTTAATCCATTGAACTATTTGGCCACCCTTGTGTTATTTACTCTAACCACGAGAGAAAATGTAAGCACAGGAGGAGGAAAGGATACCAGTTTTCTGGAAAAGTCTGCCAGGAAATGTTTTTCACTGGGATGAATGGATATCTCCAGCGAGAGGCTAAGAAAAAAATAGCACATTTGTGCTATTCTGTGTTTTTAGGGTAGTTTTGAAGAACAAAAAAGATGAAGGCCAAAGGCCTGAGATTGGTGCTGTTAGCATCAGTAAGAAGAGACTGCATTTTACTCTACTACAGAAGACAAACAATTAAAACCAAGATTGTATCATTATATATATCATGGCTGCGACAGTCAGGACCAGAGTGAGAAGTCAGGTCTAGACATTCACCTTCGTCAATTATCTGGACACTAGAAGACTGATTCAGACTTTCACAGGAGCTACAGACCAGTGAAGTGCAATTTAAGTTTCAAGTGTATGATGATAATTCAGCTATTTCAACAGTGCCAATCTATGTTTAGGAATAAAATTTATTTTACATTTGTTCCAAATGGAATTCTCACTCAGTTAACCTAGATAAGTAATGTCTGATATATATATATATATATATATATACATACTTACATACTTATTTGACAATTTGTGCTTGATTGCATGCTTTTTCTGTCAAATATCACCTGTGTTTGTCGAGATGTCACACTGTCAAATGTCTGACTGCTGGTAACTGGTAGAACTATCTTGCCTCAGTTTTTCCTTCTCTTTATCTGTCTAGAAAATTCCTGGTCAAACTTTGTTTCTTCAAGTCAACATCCTAAAAGCCTTGCTGATTTTCTCAGGCTCTAGAACCTCTTCTATGCTTCCTCTGAATTTTGTGCACATTTCTATCATAAGAACCGTATGAATTCATTGCACATTTTGTATTTCTGTCTGTCCTTATTAGTATAGCACTAGATCTACACAGGAGAGTGCATTCACTGGGGAGAAGGGTTTCACACATGAAGTGTATCCATTATAAAATGCTTCTCATTATGATCTGCCAGCTCCAGGTGATCTGGCCCTGTTGCCTCACAAACCCTACTTCCCAACTCTCAGGAACACACATCTCCAGCCAAACCTGCTATCCTCAAATTCAGGGCCTTCAGGCTTGCTGCTACCACAGCCTGGGGCTCTCTTATCTCAGATAGCTTCTCATCTGGCCTTGATACAATCTCTATTCAACTGTTATCTTCCCAGATAATACAGAGGAGCCTGATTACATTGTCAAAACAGACTTTATTCCTTAGTCTTTCTGCTTCTAGCTACTTAATTTTTTTTCTTAGTACTTATTAATAACACATATTTTATATTTATTAATGTAAAAATATTTTACTTTTTCCTGTCTGAGATGTGAGTTCAGGGAAGACAGAGATTTTTGTCTGTGACTAGCAAGTTATTACTTGGTAAATAAAAAAATGAATGAATCTATTAATGTTTTGAAATAGACTACTTTCACTTGGTGATAGAAAACAGAAATACAGGCATATGTTATGAGGACAACGTTTTGTTAGGTTGCCTTTGTTCTTTCGGTCCCCAGCTGAGTAAGGATTGGCCTAAGCAAATCTGTATTCTTTTCAGGAATAGATTCTGCCAGTCAATAAATGTCTAGAGGAAGTCATTTTTGGGAACACCTTGAATAGACATACACCATGTTAAGTTTTTCACATATGTTATACCATTTATTGTTCAATAGCCCTGGCTTATACGTGCCGCCACTGCAACTTACAATGAGGAAACCGCTGTAGTTTTTCCAAATTGCATGCACTTTCTTTCACACCCTGCTGTCCTTACACCATTGCCCTGTTGCAGGAGAGGGAGGAGCCATGTGCAGCGCACATGAAGGTGAGTAGTACTGCCTTGAAAATTTCAGCCAATATCTTATTCAACAATTCATTCAAAACTTGAGTTTATCCTATGTGCTTCTGTTATTAGACATTTATACAAGTGTTTGTCATATAAGAATCAAGCAAATACATCACTTCCATTTTCAGTGTAGGGGATAACATGTTTTTTTAAAAAAAACTATCAGTGTAATATTTAGAAGTATCTGTTTTTACTTTTATCTTGTATATATACTTTTTTTAGTTATTATTCATTTTCATCCAATAATAAAGTCACTATAAATGTGGAATGACTAACACTTATTCTGTGAAATATGGAAAACAAAGTTTTATTTTTTGTACTGACAAACACACTTTTCCAGGAATTAGATCACATAATGCTTGGGTGTAAAATGCCACAGTAGTATACATGCACCCATGTTTACAGTAGTGCCATTTGTCGTAGTTAAATCTTGGAAACAACCCAAATGCCTATCAATCAAAGAATGGATAAAAAAGTTATGATATAAAAATATAATAGGGTACTACTCAGCTACATGAAAGAAAAACTTGAGGCTTTTATAGGTTAATGGGATGGAACTAGAGACCATACTCATAAGAGAAATAAATCAGACCCATGTGTGCAAACATTATATTATCTCATGTAAGAATCTGAAAGAGCAAAAAAAAAAAAATCTGGAAGATACGATAGATACTATGAAAGGGAAAGAATCTGTTTAAGGAGAAAGAAAAACTTGCATGAGACAAAGGACAAAAGAAAGAAGAGTAAAAGAAATACATATGCAAATACACAAGATATCTTAGATAATTGTACTGCTGATATCTGCTGGCCTGGTGAAAGAAGTTAATGCCTAATTTTTTCTCTCTTCTTTATAATTTTTTATAGTTTTTTGATCAATTTTGCTCATATCTGGTGATCTGAACAACTAGTTTGAAGACTGTGATATGCAGTATAAGAACCATTATTGAATTCCTATCATTTTTCTTAGTGAAATTCTGTGTCAATTTTAATATTTCCTTTTACTATATTTATTCTGTTTGAAAAATAAAAACATAAGTTTAATTATTGCAATATAACATAGTATTAACATATGAAAAAGGAAAGATTAGGACTAAGGTGAGTTCTTAAGAAATTACAATTCAGGTAATGCCTTTCTATAGAAAACATCTTTAAATATTTTTACCAAACAGAAAATCAAATCTGGAAAAATTGTTCTTAGAAGAATTGTGCTTGAGAAGCACACTAGGAACTACATGCTTATGGCTGTTTAGGATACATTCAGTAAGGAGCCAGTAACACTTAAGAGGATGAACACGGGAATGAGAAATTCATGGAGAATTAAGGCAGACAACATTGGGCAAGGACCGAAGTATAACTACAGAAGTATTTATAAATTTGAACCTGAAGGATTGGCCCTATCTCTTGGGCTATGGACATCACAACTTAGACATCTGCTGATTGGCAGAATCTGCCCCTAAAAAGTACAAATTTGTTTAGCCAGATTCCTACTCTATATGTAGGACTGAAAGAAAAAAGGCAATTTAACAAAATGTATACACAATTGGAAAAAATCAGACAGTTTTTAGTCTTTGAAAGCGTGGTGTAAAATTAATTCTAAGATATATAAGAAAAGATCTATATCTGCTATTAGTCTGGGGAGATATTGTTTAACCCCAAAGGTAAAATAGAATAGATTAAAAAAAAATTCCTTAGTAGACTATCCTAGTAGATAGCTTATAGACTGGTATTTCAGCATGTAGAAAAAAATATGTTCAACTTTATTATAGAGAACAACACACATCTTCCCTGAATTGACCCAGGAAGGGACAAGGTGGGTGAGAGAATCTATAGCCAAATCACAACTGATCAATTTATTTCTGCCTCTTCCTATTTGCAGCCCCAGTGCACTATAAAGAAGATTCTAGAATGATAAGTGGCGCTGCTGGTCAAGGTAGTTGTGCCACTGCCATATAAAGGATTCCTGGCAAGTCCATTAACAATGGAGTCCAAATGGAACTCAAGTATCTAAGAAAGGAATGATGTACTATGTTTTTCTCATTGGTTTTGTATTGGATCATTGATGTACATGATTCTCATTGGTTTTGTATTGGAAATATAATTCATATTATAGCTTTACAGCTAAATAGCACTTTGTAGCTTAATGGAATCCTAGTGTTCACTCTTTCATGCCATTTTACAGATGATCTTACTGAGCCTAGAAGGTAAAATATTCTGGCAAAGTTCACAGCTAAAACTTCCTTTCCAAGAGAAAAGAGAACTGTGTTTCTCCCTAACAGAAAACCTGTTCCAAAGCATTGAAACTGACTTGTATTCCTGGCTGCCTAGCTCTCACCTTCCAACTTCTGTTTAAGGCTTTTTTTGTAGAGAAGTGGACATTTCCCTGTGGCTTCAGTTGCTCTATTAAGTGTGTGTGTCTCCCTCTTATTCTCTCTTGGCTGTTTCTTACCACAGACACAGATACTGTCAAAGAAAAACTTGGATCTATGATGCAGTGGCATGAGGCAGTATTATGTATGCCACTCTTTCCCCTTTAATCTGTTAGGGAACACTTTCTTTCTCCTAGGGAAGATTTTCTCTATCTATTTAATTTTCTATGGTTTGGGTGTCAATTTGGTTTTACCCCTTGTTCCAGGGTAAAGAATGTGTTATACATTTGACCAATCAGCATCCTTTTGCTCTAGGTACATATGGTAATTCATTAAAGAATAAGAATGTCTCTTGCCAGAAGACAGTGTGATGCACCAGACAGTCCTGGCATGTGGCACCTTCCATTCACTGGAACATCCTCCAGCAGACAGGCCTGGTATGGGACCTTGCAGCGGATCTCCCGACAAAGAGGCTAATGGCAAGATCCAGCCTGCTAATCCAGGGCAAAACATATTGCCAATGGGGCACAGAGGATTCACTTTCATAGGATGCAGCAAGAAGAAGCTGAGTACAGGAGCCAGACCCAAGCCAGGCTCAGCTGGATGAGTTTGGACTCAACAAATCTAGACTTTGTAATCTGAGATACACTGCTAGATCCAGACCTAGGAGAATGCTAAGGTAATAACTACACCAAAGCTTTGAACCAAAGGTCAGTGGATGAAGTATACATCGTGAGCCCATAATATTAAACTGAGCTGTAAATGGATATGGTCGACAATTTCTTTGAATAACTCCCTATGGTTGCAGAATGCTGGACTGTGTTGGATTGTGGTGTCGAGTTCAAGCACCTAAGGTAGTTGAATGTCAATGGAGTGCCCACTTTTGACAGGTGTAGACAAAGGAAGGGTTGTAGAAA
>PVKA01016718.1:0-47328 GCA_004027165.1 Ctenomys sociabilis | reverse complement strand
AATTAAAGAAGTTCAACAATATTTAGAATCAAAGGAAAATACAGATACTGCTCAATGAAAAGAGAATAAAAAATAGTAAAAATTTAGAAATGATATAGAAATTTACTAAACAATATCAGATATTTATAAATACCTAATACAAATAGGTATTCAACAATAGTTGTCATATTGCATATTGTTATCTTCAAATTAGTTGTCCAGATAACTGAATATAAGCATGCAAATTAAGATATAGATAGATAGATAGATGATAGAAAGAGAGATGTATCTATCTTATATATGTGCATATACTAATAATAGAAGTAAATAGGTATAACACTAATTATAATAAAATAAAATTTTGGCTATTTATTATTGTGTGCAGCAACTATTGAGATAAGTTCAATTTTGGTTGACATTAATTATATGAGACAAGTAAATATATTTTGAAAACCAAAGAGTTGGTTACTTAGGTCCTATATACTTTGCGTTTATAGAATATCTAAAAATGAACTTGCCAATGATCTTTGACAACAGCAGAAAGTCACTGTCAGTTTTCTCATTCTTTTCTTTTTTTCCTTTGAATTCTTTTAGGAAAGTTTCTGCAGGGTGTTCAGGTTCTCACTACTAGATCTCGCTCATAGTGGTCTGCCTGTTTATAGCCTCCCAAGAGTTGGGGTTACCCAGTCTCAACTGCCATCTCAACACACCCCAGGGTCACAGTCAGCATGGCAGGCCCGGGGATCAAAACCTGAACGCTGAACTTGCTTGCAGACATTTTAATCTGCTGAGCTATTTGGCCAGCCATCAATTTTCCCATTCTAAGACAAAGTAACAAATGTCAAGAACATAAAAGCAGACCTTTAATTTCAGCTCACAGTTTTCTAAAAATTCAGTCCATGATATTACAATGGAAATTGTAACTAGCAAAAGCTAATCAGTTAGTTGATAGCTAGAAAACAAAACATGCAAAAGTGCAGTGGCTGAGAGGTAGGGTCCAGGTCTGACTTATAGCCCTCTAGGTCATGCCTCCATGAAAAACCCAGACACAACCAGAAGGACTTCGTTGATGCAACATGGCTTGAAAGGATGACCCAAGCTGACTAATGGTATAGTCATATTCACACACAGTCTGTCCAATGAATATTAGCCAAACACTGACCTGAGAAAATGAACACTTTCTAAGAAATGAACTAGAAAAGAAATTACAACTCCATAGGAATGACATTGAGCTCCTTGAATCCTTAAAGGTAAAACAAATAGGAAAAATGCTCAGACTTGGAAAGCTAAAAAAAAGTAAAAATATTGTTGAAAGATATTATGCATAATATCAAATAGTTTTAAAAACAAACTGATTATTATGGACCCACGTCGTATACATTTTTATCCTTTTCTGCTGGATGGTTAAGACCTAGATAGAGCAAGACCTATATACCAAAACATGTAGTTTTTGTTTATTATGAGGTCAGTGAAGTCCCCTCAGGGTTTTTCTTGTAGTCCTGTACCTTATGCTGTAGATCCTTTGTCTGTGTCATCCATGCGGATGAGTCACGGCCAATGCTTGACCAGTTTGCTCTCTGTGAGAGCTTGAGAGAAAGTTTTCTCTCCATGTGACTCTCCCCAGACACACTATAGAACTTCAATCTCTTTTCTCTGTGGCTCCATCATCTCCTTGTTCAGAAAATTTGGGGCTCAATTGAGTTTCATGATCTTGCACTACAGGTTCTCCTATGTCCTGAGTCTTCGCTGACCATGAAAGGCTAGGGCCAAAATGTTGGCTGGCCTTGTGGCTCTTCTATTTCTCCAATTTTGATCTGTGAGCTTAGGTTGTTAACCATGCAGAAGAAAAGCTGATTAGTATCCTGCAGCATATGCCATTCACTTTGCCCTATCTGACTCAATTGTTTTTAGTTGTTGTTGTACATTTCTATTTGTATTTCTTCTTTTCACTTCTTATACTAGGGAGACTATATGATATTTATACATGTGCATCTGGTTTATTTCACTTATGAGTATATGTTCAAGTGGCATCCACTTCAATATAAATGCTTCAAGCTTATCGTTCTTAATAGCTTCCATTATATAGAAATACTACATCTTTTTCAACCATTCCTCATGTGATGGACATTTTGGTTGTTTCTAAGATTTTGCTATCACAAATAGTGCTGCTATAAACATAGGTACACATATATCACTATGACTTAATGTTTTCAGTTCCTCTGGGAAAATTCCCAGGAGGGGGATAGCCATAATAATAAGTTGAGCTGTAAATGGCTACAGTCAATAACTTCTTCAGATAACTCACTATTGTTCTGAAATGCTGGACTGTGTTGGATTGTGTCATCAAGTGCAGGCACCTAAATTGTTTGAATGACAATGGAGTGCCCATCTTTGGCAGGTGTAGACAGATGTAGACAAAGGAAGAGGTATAGAAAGGAAGAATCATGATGTGTGTGTATGAACAGTACAGTTGGGATGGATATGCCGTACTTCTACATAATTCTATGAGAGGCAAGATTTGAACTAATGGTGGTTGGACAGGATATTATGTCCGCTTCTAGTACTATGGACAACCACTAGGAAAATAACAAGGTAGAAAGTATTAATTATTGAATCTTTGATATAATTCAGGTATAAAAAATAAGATACATAAACAGCTATACTCTCTTAATTTACTGATGAGACATATGCTATAATAATGTCTGTAAGGATAACATCATGTATGCACCTTGTACAATACCAAAATATTATGAAAACAGTTTGCAATATATTAATTTATTGAATCCGTCCTGTTAAGGTGTCCTAAAACTGTCTCATTGATATTTATACTTCAATAAAATAAAAAATAAATAAATAAAAAAGGTTCGTTTTTCTTGGAAATGTGGTATTATAAGTTGAACTAAATTCAGAAAATTTAAATCTTTAAATATTTATTACCTACTCCTTTCTACTTTAAGAATTCTAATTATATGAATATAAAAAGAAGAAAGGAGCAGTTAATGCTTACCAATATTTGTTTTTACTATGATATTTTTCCTCTCTTGAATGTCGTATAACTTCTTAGTTATTATTTTTTAAAACAGAACTTATATGTTTATATCTGGTAATCTGAAAAACTAATTTTCTCATAGCATCATGTAATACAGCAACCATTGTTGGATTTCTATTACTTTGTTTAGTGAAATCTTGTATCAGGTATAATGCTGTTTTCTTCTATCACTATTTTGTATTCTTTTAAAATAATAATAAAAAGTATAAACTTAAAAAAAGAGAATTAAACAAAAAGACAAACTAATGTTCTTATTTTATAGAGTAAAAAATAGTATTAAACAGAAAAATTACAAGTGATACAGAATTTGACTTAACAAAATAACATGAATTTCGCAGTATTCATTGTAATATATAGCACTGTGTTCCAAAAGTGGTTCACGTTATTAGATATATGCATGCAAAATTGGAAGAAGAAAGAAAAAAGAAACAAATTTATATGAAATTAAGAAGCTAAAAAGGACAACTAAAAAAAGGAGAGAAAACAAATTAAGCATTAACTGCTCCTTTTCATAGGCTAGCAAGAATCCACAGCACAGTTGTCCAAACCATCCTGCTTACATACCTAAATCTTTTTCCCCCACTCCTTCTACCATCTTTCTCCTCAACCTTCTGAACAGGTCCATTCCCTAGTATTTATTGGACCATTTGGATTTTATTTTCTTTTTCAAATTCTCACACTAAGGAGACACTACGATGTTTGCAGATGTGGATCTAAATATTTCACTTAAGAGTATGGTCTTTAGTTGGATCCATTTACTGACAAAACCACAAATCTACCCTGTTTTGTAGCTGAGAAAAATGTACAAAAAGTGTGTAAAATGCCACATCTTTTTCATCCATTCCTTAATTGATAGGCATTTGGGTTGTTTCCAAGATTTAGCATGGCAAATTGCACTGTTGTAAACATGGGTGCACATATATCACTGTAGTATGATGTTTTCTGTTCTTCTGGAAAAATATACAGGAGGGGAAAGCTGGCTTGAATTGGACCTCCAGTCCTAGTTTTTGATGGTATCTCCACACTGAGTCCATAATGGTTATACCAGTCTACACTCCCTGGCAAAGTGGCAAAGTGTTACTTATTCCCCACACCCACTCCAGATTTTGTTATTGGCTGACGTCTTGATGTTAGTCATTCTTTCCCTGGTGAGATGGAATCGCAGTGTTGTTTTCATTTGCATTTCTTGAATGATCAATGATGTTGAACATTTTTTCATATATTTGTTTGCTATGTTTATTTCTTCATCTGAAAAGTGTATATTTATCTCAGATGCCCAGTTTTGGATTGTGTCTTTGAATTTGGGGGGCCTTGGTTTTTTTTTTTAATTCTTTATATGTTTTAAACAGAAGGCCTTTGTCTGAGGGACAATTGGCTATAATTTCTTCCCAGTTTGTTGGTTTCTTTTTACTCTGTTGGACATTTCTCTTGAAGTGCAAACTTTTCAAAAAGATGAGATCCCACTTGTTGATTCTTTGAAGTATTTGCCGTGCAGTTTTGTTTTAGTTCATGAACTCCCTAAATACACCTGTCTTTAAGATTTCTACCTACTTTTTTCACCAGAAAATTTAGCATTTCTGTTTTACTGTTTAAATCTTTGATTCATTTTAACTGTAGTTTAATCCATAATGATAAATATGGGTCTAATTTTAGCCTTTGGCATGTGGAAAGCCAGTTTTTTCATCACCATTTCTTAAAGAGGTTATTTTTCTTCCAGTGAGCATGTTTGGCCCCTTTATCAAAGATAAGATGGTTGAATGTGTTTGCAGTTGTGTCTGCATCCTCTAATCTGTTCTACTGATCCTCAGGTCTGTCTCTCTGCTAGTTTCATACTGGTTTCATCACAGTAGCTTTATAGTATAATTTCAGGTCAGGGATTATGATACCTCTTGCATTCCTTTGTTTCTCAAGATTGTTTTTGATTTTCTGGGTCTCTTCTGGTTCCAGATGAGTTTGAGGAAACTTTTCTCTAGTTTTGTGAGGTATACTAATGGTATTTTAACTGGGATTGCATTGAATCTGTATAACAATTTTGGGAGTATGGCCATTTTCCAAGTATTGGTTCTTCCTATTCAAAGCAAGGAATATCTTTCCATTTTTCTCAAATCCTCTTGAGTCTCTAATCCCAGAGTACTATCATTTTCACTGTATAAAATCTTTACTTCCTTTGTGAGATTCAATATTATTTCATTTTGGGGGGAGATATTATTGTGAAAGGCATGGTTTTCCTAATTTTCTCTCAATGCATTTCCTGTTTATGTACAAAAATGCTACTGAGGTTTGAGTGATGACTTTGTATAGAGAATTGTGAATTTCTGAATTTGGTTATTGTCTGCAAGACTCTGGGTGGAACTTTAGGTCCTGTCATCTGCAAATTTATCATGTGATCTGTAAATAATGATAATTTCACTTCTTTTCTAATAACTTCACTTCCTCCTTCTTTTATTTCTCTCTCTTGTCTAATTGTCCTTGCTAATGCTTCCAGAACTATATTGAATAGGAGTCAAGGCAGTGAACGTCTTTGTCTTATTCCTTATTTTAAAGTGAAGGCTTTCAGTTTTTGTCCATTTAGTATGATGTTGGCTGTTGATTTCTCATAGATGGCTTTTTATGAGGTTGAGATATATACCCTCTGTTCCAATTGTCTGTAGAATTTTTTTTTATCATGAATGAATGTTGCACTTTGTCAAAAGCTTTTCTAGGAGACAGGGAGATGACTCAGTAGAATAAGCACTTGCCTGGCAAGCACAAGGACCTGAGTTCAATCCCACTTCCACCAAAGGAGAAAAAAATCCTTTTCTTCATCAATTGAGATGATCACGAGGTTTTTATTCTTGGTTCTATTGACCTGGAGCATTACATTTATAGATTTGCATATGAACAAAGTGATTTTCAAGATGCAATTATTAGATAAATCATGATGGAAGAAAATGAATTTTCTCTGTTAAGGGATTACTACTTATTCTTTCTTAATTTTAAAGAAATCTAAACTGGCCGGGCGTGGTGGCGCATGCCTGTGATCCCAGCACTCGGGAGGCTGAGGCAGGAGAATTGTTGTGAGTTGGAGACCAGCCTGAGCTACAAAGTGAGCTCGAGGCCAGCCTGAACTGCATAGTGAGACCCTGTCTCAAAAAGACAAAAAAAAAAAAAAAAAAAAAGAAATCTAAACTGAAAATCAAGATAAAAATAAGAATAAAATATTTATATTGCTTATTTCCTCTGCATTGTCTCAACAAACTTCATACCTAGCACCTATCATTAAATGCTTATGAAAATATATAAGTATAAAAATATAAGAATTACATAATTATGTGTTTAGTGTTTGGGAGAAATCATTGAAAGCATTTATGATAAATGATATCTGACAAAAATATAAAACATTTATTTTTTATTTTTATTTATGTATCTTGTACAGTGTATCACTGCACAGATCAGACCCACAGTGTTTTTCCTGTTCCCATACTCTAAAGTGCTGGTATTATAGGTGTCTGCCACCACACCCAGCCTCGCTCACCGGTTCAGCACAACATGAGTGCCAGGGATCCAACCCCAGGTCCCATGCTTGTTGAGGCAGACACTTACTCTGCTGAGCTATCTTGCAAACCATTAGAAATTTTTATAACTAATTATAGAAAAAAATTTATATTAATTTCTTTGAATCAAAAAGTTAAAAATATTTTATATACATACTATACTTTCTTTTTAATGCCAAATCATTTTCTTGAATAATAAAATTTGCATATAACTCTTACACAGAGATCATGATAAAACTATAGTTGTTTTACTGAATATGTTATTTAGTGTTCAGCTATTAATATTGAATATATATACAACATTGACTCCCCATGTTTTGAAATGCTAAACTTAAAAATATCACAAAAAATGTGAGATTTTCTATAGTGTGTGAAGCTTCTTTATGATATGCAGTATGTTTATATCTTAGATAGCAAATGTGGTGATTAAAATTTTAGAAGAGTGAAATAACAAAAGCAAGGGAAAAGTGACTTACAGGAAATATTTATCAAATAAATTTTAAAACCTGAACAATAGAACTTTTCAGAGTTAAGGCAATATTAATCAACAATTTGAAAAATCCCTCAATCTAAACAAGAATAAATATTTGATAAATGGATGACTCTATCAAGTCATGAAATTATACCTTTTTCATTAAGAATTGCTATGCTACAAAATAACTCCTCACTCATAATTTATTAAATACCTAATATATCCTAGAAATCCTAGAATGTGGTCCTATGGAGATCATAACTGAGCGGAAATTTTAGTGGGATAATGTAAAAGGATGTGGGTCACTTAAAGTTTTAAAGATATTGACAAAATTATCACAAATGTTGGCTCATGCTACTTCAATTATATGCAGAATTTCTTTTGACTTGCTCTCATGCTGATGAAAGAATTGTATTAAAACTTTATGTGTATTTTAGGTATTAATACTTTTCTCCTTGCACAACCATAGTTTTAGTGATAACAGTTTTCTGCAACACATTATTATCGAAGAGGTTTACAGAACAGCATTTTGTGAAATAAATTGTTACACTGTCAAAACCAAATTTTTAAATTAATCATTTCATTGGTACATTTTAGATATGAAACAATGATGACATTCATCCTTAGGGCTGCGTATCTGTACATGATGTATCTTATTCTTTTTATCCCTCATTCTTCTCCCCTCCCTTCCATTCCTTTTTCTCTCATTCACAAAAGTTTTGTTTCCATTTCTTGCATCTTCTCTCACTTTTTTCCTTTGCCCTGCCTCTTCCTTCCTTCTTTCCTATCTTCATTTCTCTTTCCCCTTTCCTAGTTCTTCTTCCTATTTGAAGATTTTTTCTTCCTCTTTCACGAGTTATGTTTTGGTCTACATTTACTCTTTTGATTTCTCTACTACATAAACAATCCCAAGTTGCATATACTTATAAGTAGATGATAATATGTTAATATATTCCTTCATTTTTCTACACATGTATAAGTAATTATAAAATAACCATTCGACTTTGATTTAAGGCTTGCTTGCTCCAATGTTAAACTTCAAATTCTAAGTTTATATATTTTATATATTTGTTAAGTTAATGTTAGAGTTTTTAACATCTTTGTTTAAAGAATTTTTTCAGTTAAATTTAAAGTCACTTAAATTAGTGTGTATTTTTCAAACAGGACTTTCTTTCAAGAGTATCTGATATCATAAGTTAATGTGAGATAATTACTTCTATTACAAAGATAATTTTGATAAAGTTCACTGTATTTCTAGGCATATTTACTTTTTAATAATACCTTTCTAAAAACTAGAGCACACAAAAAAGGAAATAAAGAATATTTAACTTATACAGAACACCCTTTGAACTGTTTAAATCTTTCCAACATCAAATTTTAAATCTTCCCAGTATCAAATCTTATATTCTGAAACTCTAGATTTGAAGTCATACAGCAAAGTGCCTCCCCTACTTTCTTATGATTTAAGGGGATGAAACTGAAACAGTATGCAATGTTTGATATAACCATGTTGTTGATCATCAAAACATGTGATGTGACATACATATCTCTTTAATGTAATTCATTTTAATATGGGAGTACTTTTATAGTATTTAAGAGAAATACCTGCATCACATATTTGAGGGATATGCAGCATCAGAATACAATAGATACTGTTCCCTTTCCAAGAAAATAGAATACAAATTGTCACAGATACTCAAAGAGAAAATACCTACTCTGTCACTCCAGGGCCACTATTTTTGGCAAATTGCCTTTTGATAGTCCCCAGCTAAACAAATAAGCACTGTAAAAAGAAAAAATGAATACTTCACAGACAACTGATTTTTTGTGACAAACAGTCTGGACTCTATGTATTATGTCATGTGTCCAACTTTTTAATACCAAATTGAAAGGATCAGAAGAGAAGTAAATATCACACAGTTAAACCTGCTAGTCAGGAATTTTAAAACCCAGAACATAGTAAGACCTATTTTTCAATTAATCAGGTCACAGTTGGGAACAATGCAGTAATGTTCAATACTCTCTCACTTTTAAGAGGTGCCAATGTGATTTATCAGAACAAAATGAACTGCTCAATGATATCCTTTAGTATGTTAGTTTTCTAAAGCCACTTTATTTTGAATATGGCCTATATTGATAAGTTTACTCTGCTTCCCTCTTCTCAACCACAAATTTAAGAGAGATGTCTTCTTGTCAGTAGCAACAGTAGATTTTCGGTGAAACGCTGTCATCTTCTGTTACCACAATGTCATATTCAAAACTGGATAAAGTGCCTAAGCAAAATCACTTGGCTCAGCAGTGTGGGGATAGTCAAAGGATCTCACAATGTCCTTCACTTGTTTCTGAGGGCACACTTATGTGATTTCTCTGATAGCTAAAAACTAGACTTCATCAAATATTATTTAGAGCTTAAAGATAATAAACAAACCATTGACCCTTTAAGCAATCTGAAGGAATAGATGAAGAATTGAGTGTGGGCTATTGTTTTTATAGCTTTGGTCAGAAAAAATACCTTATGTACAAGGAAGAGTGTCTAATACACAGAAGCTGCTGAATCCAATGAGCAAATGCATCCTTCAGTAGAAGCAAAGAACCAGCAACACTGCCCAGCTGGATTCCCACAGTGTTGGAAGCTGAGGTTACAAAGGCAGAGGCCACAAAATCATACCCAGCAGCCTTTATATTTTTGCTGTTGATATCCAATAAGGCTGCAGTTATAGTTTTAGATAGTACTTAGAATCGTCAGGGCTTATTCACTTGCTGCCTTTACAGTGTGACAAGTGAAAGTGACTTATTTAGCAAGTTTTATGACATAATTAATAGGCACTGTCAGAGATTCCCATGACAATCTTGGGCTCTGGCAGCCCTTTGCTCCTTTGATTCCAGACTCTGAGAAACCGGCCAGATGGTCTGTCCTATACCAGACAGCAATATGGAAGACAGCCTTTTCAAGAAACTTTCAAAATCTTTTTGGTCAATTATGCAACTTCTGCATTAGTTCAATTAGTGATAGAATTGCTTTATATGTTATAGCCACATGCATTGTTTCTAGTCTACCTCTAAACCTTCATAGTGGTATAAAGTCTTACTATAAATAGTTTTCAGCCTTTTCTCTTATCTTATATTTTAGCACAAAGACAACATAAGACACCAGGGAAAAAGTGTTCATTATACATCACCTCCAGTCTAAACTCTCAAAAAAAATCTTCTCAAGCCCAGAGGTAAGTCTGAGTAGTTGCTACAGTCTCAGCTTCTGGAACTCCATTCTTTAGGAAAAATGGCCAGGAGTGCAGCTCTAGGGGACAGAGTATGTGTTACTGTTAACATCTAAAATTCTCCCTTGAAATCCCATGTATTTGGAGGGAGCTCTTGATTGGGAGGGAAGGGTCTTTGGGCAGGCCCTGGAAGTAGGGGGTATCCCTGTCCCAAGCTGCCTTTCATCCTTGACTCATGACTGTCATATTTAGACAGCTCTCCCTCACCATGCTCTCTGTGCCTTGGAAGCAACCAACAAGTAGAGGACAAAACTGCTCCTCTACTTGTAACACCTGAATGTTGTGTATTTTGTCTCAGAAATGGGAAAGTTATTACAGTATAATTACATGCTAATTATAGCACACATGCAGCCCTATCTCACATACAGACAAATAGTAAAGATGAAGATACAGGTACCTTAGTTCATAAACTCATTTTTCTCCACAATTCTGTTGCAAACTGAACTAAAGAATCAAATCAAATTTCCCTATGAGGTCAACAATGGATATAACCATTGAATTTGATTCCTTTCTCATTCAATTCAGCTTGTGACCAGGGTTATGGAAAAAACCAAGTTTGTAAATAAAGACACCACTGAATTGGGTTGCATGGGTTTGTCCTTTCTGCCTATATCTGTAGCTCTAAATTAATCACAAACATGACACTTTTTTTTTTTTTTTCAGAACCGGGGATTGAAATCAGTGCTTTATGTTTGCCAGGGAAGTGCTTATTCTACTGAGCCATCTCCCCAGCCTAGTGTGTTTCTCTTCTTTTCTTTTTTTTTTTTTTTTTGGCAGAACCAGGGACTGAACTCCAGCCCTTGTGCTTGCCAGTGAAGGGCTTATTCCACTGAGCCATCTCCCTGGCCCCACGATGCTTCTTGAAGTAGACCTTTGCTTGGCTTTTGCAAATTAAAATATATGGTTTTGAAGATTTGTGAGCTTTAGAAATGCTATACCAAGTAACAATTTTTAGTTTTGCTGGGGAACAAATGTTATTGGCCCATTACACAGGGCTATATGCAGGAAAGGTCACATTTATGAGAAGAAAATCTAGTCTCTACTCACTGTTGATATCTCAGTCAATTTTTAAGTCAATATATTTTTACCAGTTCAATTAAGATTTCAAAGGGCCACTACTTATCTTTTTTAAAACACTTCATTTAATTTCAAGGAAAAATGAATGATACAATATTTCTTCTGTCACTTTTAAAAATTAGTATTTTATATAAATCTTGAATTATACATTAACATTGATATATTTTTATAGTGACACTCAGAAACATAACAACCTATAGAAAAGTCCTATACACATCTACACTATAAACTCACATTGGTATATCCTAATTTCTCCAATCTAATTGCTCACCAAGATATCATACTTTATATAAGCTAATATATGAATATATCTTTTAAACAAATATATTTTGCTCTATAAATTAACAAAATAATATATGCTTCATAAGTAATATAAATTGCCATGCAAGTCACTAAAGGTCATTCTAATAATTTGAAAGTTATTTGTTGAGTTTTAGAAATGTTAGGTGCAATCTTCTGTTTGGGACAGCCATCATTAAATAATGCCTTTGTCTAGTCCATGATGTGATAAAGAAATCTTTCTAACAACTTTTCCCATAAACTAAATAGTTACTGGGCCAGCCAGATAGCTCAGCAGACTAAAGTACCAGCTAAGGCAGAGCACAGGGCCTGGAGTTCAATCCCAGCAAAAGGCGTACTGGTCCCACCCCCCAGGTGAGCTGAGAACACAAGTGAGACTGGGCATGGTGGCACTTGCACCTGTAATCCCACCACTTGGGAGTCTGAAACCAGGAGGATCTCTATGAGTCCAGTCTATCTAGTGAGAACCTGTGGACCCTGTACTCAATACATTTCAAAAAATAGTTATTGGTATTTACCTGCAGAGTTTCTCTGCAGACAAACTAACATTTGCTGTTATCAACTAACAATAAAATAAATAAGTTTGAATCTTATATTTAATATGATTAAACTCATCATTAGATCAAGTGAGACCTGGCGTGGAATAGTGGGTGAAAGCATTGTAGAGCCCAAATAATTTCTAAGGACATACATGAGGTTACGTCGCCATTCTGTTCTGTATGCGCCGCTTTAGTACATCAGCTAACCACGTCAGCTAAATTACTGCCTAATGAACTAATGCTGTGAACCTTTGCCCCACTAGGGCCTATAATCCCTGTCCCTAAAACAAAGAAGACATAAAAACCTCAGGTGGGGTCATAAACCTCAGGCCCAGTTTGAGCAAACATCACCCCAGGCCCGAAGACATTCTTGAGGCCTGAGAACATTCTTGTGAAATAGGTCACGTTGTTCTGTTACACCCTCTTACGGAACGACACGACAGAGTTGACCGATAGTTACACTTTAAACTATCCCCTCTTAGTTACCCTAAAAAGTCATATATTCTCAAACCCACTAATTATTTTAAAGGTCAACCTAAACTAACCAATGCCATTCGCTTCTATAACCGCGCTTGCAAAACCCCTCCTCCCTTTATCTTCGGGCTTAAAACCCAGCCCACAGTCAGCTCCGGGCTTCTCTGTTCCTGCGCGTTCAGTGAGCCCCATGCATGCATGGAAAACAAAATCCCCTTGCTTTTGCATGAGAGGACGTCTCTTGGAGTCTTTCTTCACGCGGTGGGCTTCTCAGACCTAACAGCATAAGTGTGTTACCTAAATTAAAACCCCAGGTCTCTGTGCAAATTTAAATAAGCTCCAAGCATTTGCACGTCCTTGTTTACTGAAAAAGGGAGACACAAATGTCCAGGCATGGTGTCTAATGCTCATTCGTTTTGAGTATCAGTGCTCTTAATGTCTGTAATTAGTTTTGTAAAAAAGTTAAATAGAGCTAATATTTAAGAAGCAAGGTGAAAAAATAAGCATTTGCACTCCTGGGCTCTCCTGCCCTATACTAACTGCATAGGCTTCTTTCATTTACTGCTTAGTCTTCCTTTGTAGTATATCTGATCTTCCAGAAAATCCAGCAGTCCCTGGTCTCTGTTTGAGGCTGACATCATTACCTTTATTTGTTTGCTCCAGCTCTGCCTGTCTTCAGAACCAAAATTCCACAGAGACTACCATCTACTCCAGAATTATTTGAAAAAAAGACAGAACAGTACCAGCCAGTGGAAGGTGACCAAAACTTAACTTTATGGGGACAAAGGGACACCAGAAAGTTTTCTCCCCAAAGGTATGATGGATGTCATGTTTTGTTTTTCTATTTATGTCTGCTCTAGGCAGAAAGAAATAGAAATAGCTTGGCCAGACCCACAGCAACATGAGTCATCTAATTGACCAGCAGGATCTAGTGCAGCTCTAAATATTCCCTACTCTAAAGTGCCTGGAATTTGGGACATGATTTGAACACAAGACAATGGAAAACATTTGAGTACCAACAGCCATTGTCATTATCTAAGGAATGACTGATTTGAGAGAATGGCCAGGGGGAACACTGAGCAATATAACAACTGTCAGTTTTAGAGAAGAAGCAGGTCTAAAAGACCTAATTAAGACAAGAAATAACCTTTTAACTGCTGCAGAGGTCTAAAGTGATGGGGGAAGCTGAGTGACAAAGGCTTTTAGGTAGTGGAGTTCAGGAAAACAGCCATTTGTTAATGGTTAGGGACATTTCAACAGCAGAACAAACCACCCCAATGGGTAAGGACTAAATGTCAGCCATTTAGACTACAAACAGGTTTTAAACTACATCCTCCTCCTCAAGCATAGGTCAATATTCTACTCTAAACTGCAGTTGACAAGAAATAAGAGTGTCGTCTTTCACTATAACTAGGTAGACTGAGGCCATCAACAGGTATTTGCTAAATGAGAAACTGAGTAAACAAATGAGTCTAAGAAAAGAAATATTTTCCTATCTCATCTTTTCAAAGAGTCTGGGCCATGTACTAACAGTATTTTCCATTGTTACAATAGAGAGCACACTTGAAGAATTTTGAACACTCTCATCAGCAATGAAATTGATGATTGGTGAAATAACAATAGGCTTTGACGTCAAACACTACATTTTAGCCATTGTTGTTCATAAAATCTTCACTGATTATGGAGAAAGCATTTCTTCTCTCTGTATTATGAAACAACAGATTACTTTTCTTATTATTAAAGGGAATAATTTCTACCATATAAGCCTACTAGGGGATTCAGGACATGTATACAGTGCAAATAAACTATATCTGTAAAAATTAAAAATCATTTTTCATTGGTATTGTACATTGGTAATGCTATGGATATAATTTATTTCAAATCATGTCAATATTCAAGTTAACCTCCTAATTCTTCAGTGAACAAAGTGGAAGCTTTCCTCCCATCCTAGACATCCAACCTTGCTCATTCAAGAATAATTCAAAATGTATAACTTGATTTGCTTTTTAAAAGCAATATGTCATTGAAGAATTCCCCTCCAACTATTTGAGATTATTTTAAAGAAAAGGAAGGACAGGAAAAGCATACTTTTTTATATTATAGTACTGATCTTCAGCCATCCTGTCTATTCTTATCAACAGAGACTAATAACACCTTTTATCTTAATTATAGCTAGTAGTTTTTTCAGAAATCAGATGTTTATATACTCTTTTTAGACCTTTGGACTCAGAGTTCAGGTTAAAGACATTCAAGTAAACTTATATTGATTCTACAATTGTATTATCATTTACTTGAAAAAAATGTGATAATGCATCTATGTATTTCTCTTTAGAAGTAGAATTGGCTTTAAGTGGTTTCAACTATCAGACTATTTTTAGGACAAAATAACATAATATGTTCTTCTTTATTTAATTTACAATGGCAAAAGCTTCACAAATTTGTAAAAGGTGCATGTTATGAAAGCTAGAATTTGTTCTCTAGTCAGGAAAGGCTCAAAGTAACAGAAGGAGTCACCGCGTTTTGCCTGCAGGTGAATGGGCCACACATGTTAGTTGACAAGGTGAAAAGCAAATACAAATAATTTCTAACAGATGTTCAGCATATTGTCACAAGAGGGATTTATCCAAAGACACCACTTGATATTAAAATCTGTAGTTTACAGCCAAGCCCAATAATGTGCTCCTTGTAGACAATAAGCAAAGCCATGCTACATGTTACATGTAAAGGTAACACCCAATGCAGAAGACAATATCATCCTTCACCTAACAAGAAAAATACTCTTACATGAGACTTCAGGTGGTTCCAATTTTTAAATTTATCACATGTCAATCACTTTTTACATATATCAATTCTGGTTCCGCAAGCATAGTTTCCCAACACAGTGGAGGTATTAATGTTATTAAGTTGTAAAGGAAGATATTAAATCTAAAAGTATGAAGTGGGGACAGTACATATTGACACAAGTATTTGTTATCTAAGCACTAACAAATTAAAACACTATTATAAACATCAATTTTAGTTTAAAAGTAGATCCAAACTTACTATCATAAAGCTTTAATTAAGTTATATTATTATAATTTATTGTTGAGTAAGCTATCCACAATGTAGTAGAATTAGAATCCAGGTATAAACACCTGGATGATGCACACAAATGTTTGCAAGGAAAATTTAAACAGAATTGTTTTAATAAGTATATTTATATATTCTGATCAGGTAACCTATACATTTTGAATTTACTATAAGTTGTTCTTTATTCTGCAAGCAACAAACAGCACACTTTATCCTTTTATCATTTTATAAATATCCCATAAAAGCAAGGAAGATGGATGACAGAATTGTGAAAAATGAGAATTAGGTGTAAACTGATCAACGTTATATAAAGTAAAAGAAGTTTGAATCCAAAAAACAAAAAGAAATGAAAAACTGTTCATATCAATTAAATAAATCTTTAAAATACTACCTGTTGCACAGGGCCTGAGTTCAATCCTGGTTCCACAAAAAAAAAAAAAAAAAAAAAAAAAAAAAAAATCCCTGCTAGGGGCTGGAGAGAAGGCTCAGTAGAATAAGTGTTTCCCTGGCAAGTACAAGGGCCTGAGTTCAATCCCCAGTTCTGCCAAAAAAATAAAATAAAGTAAAATGCTGCCTCTTAACTAAAGTAAAATAAATTTTGATGTTTCTTCTCTGATTCCTGGTAATACATAGGAAATTAGTCTTCCCAGAGATTTGCATTTGAGAGAACTGCTATGCTAAAAATAACTTGGTGAAATTTTTGGTACTATTTATTTGTGTGAATTGCACTGCCTGACATTCAATAAAAAGTATGAAATCTTAAATAGATAAATGGATACTCTGATCATAATATTATTATTTGCCCAAATCTAAATGAATTTATATATAAAGGCCACGTGCTATCATATGTTATAAAAATGTATGGGAATTATGATAAATATTTCCATTTGGATGATGTAATAAAGAAAGAAAAGCATAGAAAAGACTTAGAGTTTCTAGTGTGTCTTCTACCAAGTCATATGAACACATTCTATTTTGTCACTTATAAAAACTGAAAATTTGATGAAAATGGACAATAGTGAGCATCCTTTTTTCTTGAAGGGCATACCTTTTTAGTCACTAAGTGGTCTATTCATGATTTTTAAAAAATATGTAAATTATTGTCAGTACATGCTCAAACTTTCTTCAATTTGCCACTTTTCCATGAACTAATTATATTAGAATGAAGGGTTTTCTCTAATAATGAAGCATGTAAATCTTTTACATTTACATATTTTATCTAAAATTACAAAAAATATTTTTATCCCACTCTCAGCATTGTACATTGGGCAGATAATTAGAACTAAAATTAAATCTATGCCCTAAAATCATTAGAAATCGTGAGAGTAATAATAGGCATATAAGATAAAACACAACAATAAAACTTTCAAAAAGTTAATGAATGTAATAGATGTTAGGTAAAGTGTTATTTGAATGCCAGCACTTCTAAAGTCATGAAGATTTTTGAAGCTCCGATAGGTCATAACTATATAATTATCCAAGGATTTAGTTCACTGATGCTCCTACGTCATTCTCAAACCTAGATGCATCTATCAGGTATACAGTTGCCGAAAGTATTGTCACCACTGCAGACTCAGATATTTTCACACTACATAGTAGTGCAGGATGGGTTGAAGATCTAATTTGTTACTTAAGAACCTGACCAAACATTAATTTTGATTTACATTTTGGGATAGTTAACAATATTCTTAAAAATGCAATTTTGAATTTTTCCCTCTTACTTCTACCAAACTTCCATATACAAAAGTAAAGAAAATAATGATACTAATAAATTATAAAACAAATTTTTTGACATTTTGGAAGGGAGGTAAAAAAATATGACTCTAAAGCCAGAAGTAATAAAACAAATAATTTACAACAGTTGATCTAACAAAAATGCAAAACTTTGCTCCAAGATAACATTATTTTAATAAGACAACTTAAAAAAGCATCTGTAAGCTACAAGACTGACAAAATTAATACTTCAATAGTTTGTAGTGATCAAGAAGTCTGATAATGGTGTTCAGCATCCATAAAATGAAGTTAAGAAAGGAATTCCAGTGAGTTACTTATATGAAAGGTTTTGTAACCAATTGACAGGAAAGGGAAAACGTGAGATAAAAAAGGTGACAAGAGATTTTATAGGAGCTGCCAGTGCAGAAGACAATAGTTTAATCCCACTGGAATATACACCACTAGGGAAATGACATAAAACCCAAACTTCAGATTTATAAACTCAAGGAATAAGGATGGTTTTTACCAATGACTTTTGCCAGACGGTAATATACAGTAGCTTTTGTGGAATAAATATTAACCACCATTTGTGACCAGCTACATGGGTAGAATGGTTTTGGAGAATGTCTTCAAGGAAAGTCATGCAGATTTTGGCAGTCAAAAGTTGGCAGGGTCTTACTGCACTGGAATACCTTCAGAGGAGTGGCATCTGTTGAGACCAGGGAGATAGCTCAGTGGAATAAGTACTTGCCTGGCAGGTGCAAGGTCCTGAGTTCGATCCCTAGTACCACCAAAAAACAAAAAACAAAGAACAACAACAAAAATGCTAAGTGTAGCATCTGTTGCAGGAACTAAATGGGATGGACTGGTTGCTTACACTGAGAGTTTACAAAGCTTTCACAGTCACAAAAAAACAAAGCTCAATATCAGGAATCAACAAAGGCAAATTTAAAACTATTTGAAATCAGATATGATTGAAAAATACAATTAATGTTTAAATAAAAATATTTAGATGCAGACAGAGTAGACCTGAGACATGACCTCCTTTTTTGCTGCATAATAAACAACTAGAGGGAAGTTGCCTCACTGACCTGGTGGACACGCACTTTGAAAAACTAGAAAAGTGAGACACAGCACACTGTCTACCAATTCATGCTGTTAACTTCATCACTCCAACAATTCATCACAAAATGCCTCCTTTGAGCATTTCCTCAGTACTTTGAATATTATTCTTCTAAAGGAGATAGGTATTCACAGATGATGTTTTTACATTATTTGATGGATATATTAAATTTAGTAATGGAATCATAACACATGCATAATTTGACAAGAATTGTTCTACTCTTTCTCTTTTCTTTTCTTGTATTATTTTTAGGGAAGAGTCTACAGGGTGTTCAGATTCTCACTACTAGGTAGGACTTGCAGTGATTTGCCTGTTTATAGCCTCCCTAGAGCTAGGATTACAGGTGTGCACCGCCACACCCAGTCTCAATTGCTGCCTCAGCAATGTCCAGGGGCGCAGCCAGCAGAGCAGGCCCAGGTGTTATACTCTTCATAACGTACAATTACCAGAGCCAGAGCAGTATAATACTACCATAATTACAGAAGAAATGTGAAATGGTATTAAGGATGTCTTGAACACTCCCTGAAGGAATGAAAAAGAATGAGCTACTTATTTATAACTTTCGTGAAATACATCTAGTAAATATGAAAAGATTTTCAAAACTAGTGCTATAATATAATTGTCTAATCCTTACACAGGACAATTAAAGCCTTATAGATACATTGAACATTATACTGAGTTGGGGACAGTATTACTTCATTAGGTCCCAGAGACCTCAGAACTTGGGTACTGCCATCATGGCAGGTTTACAGATAGCAAAATGGGAGCAGTGAATGGGGGAATACTTTGATCTACATCACAAAACTTAGAAATTACATGGGTTAGGCTGATGGGTTTTTCAATTACAATCCTTTCATACATTAATGTGTGTATGCAATACCTTTATTCTAAGTAATGAGATTTTGATTTTGGGGCTCACAATCCTGGTAAGAATGGAGGACATTTGGCTCATCCATTGAAAATAAAGAGGTGCACTTCTGGATGGAAAACTTATTCACTTAAACTGGGATCCACAACATTTCTCTATAAAGGCACAAATGCTCTAAATGGAATATTTGTTAAAATGATTTTTTAAATCCTAAATATAAGCCATTTGTTCCTAAAACAAATGCAGTAATGATCTCCTTGGCAGTCTAGGGTACATTATGATAACCGCAGGAATTTAGACACTGAAAGAAAGAACTGTTTAGGGATTTGGAATGTAAATCATTCCTTTTTTATTTTAGGATGAGTATATCTCAAGAACTTGATAAATTATGAGCTGTCAATGAAATCTAACTGAACCTAATGAAGTAAGTGCTCATGAAAAACTTATTGAAATGCTTTTTAATCAAACAATATCTCATCCTACAGCATTTTCTACTTATAATGTTTAAAATACACACACACATAACCACTATGTCCACATCTATTTTTTTTTTGTGTGTGTGTGTGTGTGTGTGTGTGTGTGTGTGTGTGTGTGTGTGGTGTGTTTGGTAATTTGAAAGATACAACAAATCAGTAGCATGATTATATTTAATGCAGTTGTCATTTTAGCTGAAAAACAAGATCTAATGTAATTTAGCATCTGTTCCAGTTCCTATTACTAAGTAATAAAGGCACACAAATTTATGACCTTATTTTATATAACATTTTTTAAAAGCATGGCTTCTACAGATCCAAAGTCCAGGCAGGAGAGATAACCTGTCTCTGCTACATCTCAGCCATGAACCCTTGAAGCTAGGGCTCACTGGCACTGAGAGCTGGGATCTCAGTCTACTCGCTCACACATCTGTCTCTGCACCAGCACCAAGGGTAGAAGCCCCTCTATAGCACTCCCTGTGTGATTTGGTCCCTCCCAGAGGGCTGACCTCCCTGGAGGCTGACACCTCCTATTCAATTTCTAGCCTCCAAACACACACACTGACAAATGAAGTGTGCCTGTATCACTGCCTACAACATAACCTGTGATGTTTTGCAGGGTTGTTTCTCCTACATTCTGTTGCTGATAAACAATTTCCAAGCCACCAAAAGTAGAAAGGGCACACAGACCTCAGCTGTCAACCCCAGAAACTTCATAGAATTTATGGCAAGTGTTCGTAATTACCAATAGTCTAAAACATTAATATGATAAAAATAAGTAACCAATCTTTCTAGTTTTATTGGTTAAATCTACTAATCCTTCAGGAAATTACAACTTCTCTTTAAGTAATTTAAGCATCTTAGCCCTTTTCTCTATATCTTTATTTCTTCCTCTTTAGAAAATTATTTTCTTGACCATACTGCAATCTTACTCTGACACCACTATAAGCTCAATATAAGTGCCTAAATTTCCTTTATCACTATCATATCATACTAATAATTACTTTTCTCCTTAGTGATTATTAATATATTTAAATATTATTTATATTAATTAATAATATTAATATCTGCGTAATAGTTTAAAATCCTGTTATCTGGCTGACCATCTAATATTCCTGAAGAGTATACTAGATCACACTAAGAAGGAGCACTCAGCCCCTTACTCTTACGATCTATCTACTTCCTTTTTCATGTTCTCAGCTATTTTCAGACCAACTCTCATTTCCATACTCACTGCTCTGTCTCTCGAAAGTGCTTCATAATAGTTGATCTTAATTTATATACATATATAATATATAAACCTATGCATATATATTTACACATATACATATATACTTACACATTATTCTGAGAATGAGTAAATAAAATCTTCCCTCATGTGAACACTGGCAATTTTACAGCCTGCTAAACTTTCCCAGCGATAGATTGCCACAATTTAAAAGATATTTCACTTGTGTAAAAACATAAATATCATTTCTAATGACATAAAGTTAAAAACTTAAAATTCTATGTTTTTAAATTACTTCTAAAGTACAACAAAAATAGCTTTTAGGCCAAGTACACTACTGTTCTTCAGAAAATCTCTAGCTAGAAAGCCTGTATTTTGATCTCAGCACTGGGGAGGCTGAAAAGAGGAGGATCACTACTAGTTCAAGCTGAATAATGAGACCCTATAACAACCAAATCACTTAAAAAATGAAGAAAGAAAAGAGTGCCTATGTCTTTTGAGTCAAAATCTTGGTATGTAGTCCAGGCTGGCCTTGACCAAAATTGTTAAGCACTGACCATAAAATGATCATGCACTTGGCTGTCAAGCAGTGCTAAATTGCTATAAAAAATTCTAGCTGACAGCTCTCTATTTCTCCTTCTGAGTAGTCCTGGTAGTGAACAGTTACCGTGTCACCACAGGTTCTCATACTACATTTTAAAAAAGTAATCTTGTGTGTAGAGGGCATGATACACAACTCAGAACTGTAGTGAACCTCCCTGTCTCAGACTCCCCAGACCTGGAATTACAGGTGTGTGCCACAACACTGGGTTTTGGGGCCTGAACGGCATGTAGTACCAGGGATCAAACCCGAGTCCTACACTTCCCAGGTAGGCTCTTAGACTGCTGCATTTTCTCCCCAGACCTCATACTATATCTTGAAGAGCAGTTCTCCCTACTGTACATTCTTGCTTTATGAACTTCTCCAAATTTTTAGGGTTTTTAATTAAATATGACTTATACTTGGTTCCCAGAATCCCATAACCTAATTTTATTATGAAGTAATCATCAACTGAAGAAATAATATACCAACAAGAAATATGTACTCACATTCAAATTTCCAAGTATAGCTTGAGAAGGCAATATATCAGAAGTGAAAATAAATCAATACTAAAGAAAAACAGATTTTAAATTGTCGGAAGAGTGAATGCAAGTGCAAACTAATTAATGGGACAGATAATAACATCAAATGCATTAAATTATAATAATGTACATACACACTTAGTTAATTTTCATTTATAAAATTTATCAACTTACTTTAATGACACTTAAGAAATTTTGTTCATAGATTTGAGATTCTCATAAAATTTATGCATATGTTTCACCATAAAATATTTCACATTTGATTTCATGAACTCAAAAAAAAATCATAGATCACTGCTTAAAATTCCTGGTAGTTACAACAAAAATTTTCTTTGTACAAGTTGAAAAATTACACAATTTTCAAGCGAGAAAGATTACGGAGCTGGATAATGGTGGCAGGGGCAGTGCATCCATGCCCCTGAAGTACACACGTAGCAGTGGTTATGGTGGTGTATTGCATTATCTTGCAATAAAAGGATAGGATATGAAGACATAATTTAACTTTCAAACTATTATTTGGTTTTACTAGAATGGAAATTTAGGTATGAAAATACTAGAACTAATGCACAAGTCATCTGAAAGTGACTCTACTGTAATTTGCTAATGTCCTAGATCACTTTTAATAATGCATTCAGATAAATGTTCTGTCCTTGTAAATCACACCAAACAAAATATTGATTCTGTTGAATTCATAGTATTATAGGCAGAATATACTGAAACAACAACTATAGATGAAGTCATAATGCCTAAGCATATTTAACATTCCTATGTCAATCATTATTACATTGAAATTCTTACTAGGAGCTCATTCTGACATGTAAGTACATTCTTTAAAATATGAGTTGGCACACAAAAGAAAGAGAAGGCAATTGATAAATACTAAATAAAGTATATTAAATTACTAATTTCATATAATAAAATTAATCTAGAATTTGTTTATAAAAGGGAATAAAACAGTAACTTTTATTACAAGTAAAGGTTTCTGAAATGTATTTCTTCTTATACATTTCAACCTAAATTTTCATAGAAGAATTTAAAACTCTGGAAAAAATACACATTGAAATACTTCAGATTCCTTTATGCCTATATTGAAAATAATCACTATCAAAAATAAAAACAAATCCATCTGAATGACAAAGACAGTTCTATATTATTGGGCCTTTGTGGAAACCATTCATTTTTTTCACTGTCAGCATACTGATGCCTAGAATGTGTTGCTTGAATTTTCAATCAGCAGTTAAAAGAAACAAAACTGAAATAGAAAGAAACCTCTTAAAGTACAATGAATTTGTATGGTTAAAATCTGAAAGTAAGGACAGGGAGATAGCTCAGTAGAATAAACGTTTACCAGGTAAACACAAAGGCCTGAGTTCAATCCTCAGTTCCAAAAAAAAAAAAAATCTGAAACTAATTTCACAGTTAATAATCAAAATCATGACATTATTAATATTTAAGCTAACTTACTGAAGATTTATGCATCCAACACAAAAAAGCCCTTATATCATTATTAAATAATGGAACATGAATTATGTACACCTATATGTATGAGTACAATTAAAATGACATGAAGGATATACATATGTCTTGGTATATTTAGATAGTTAAATGAAGACATAATAGTTAAATGAAAACATAATTCTATTGTTTTAGGGTGTAAAATTTATTACATACTATCAAGAGTAGTCTTTTTCATAAGTATTTTGCAAATTTTATTTAATTTAATTTAGGGAAAAATAAAAATATGGAGAGAATTATTACTCCCATTTCAAAAATAAGAAGCCTACACATAGTGACTTAATTGTTGTTTAAATTTACTTAGCTTAGGGGCCAGGGAGATAGCTCAGTAGAATAAGTGCTTGCCTGGCAAGCGCAGGGTCCTGAATTGAATCCCTGGTCTTGCAAAAAATAAATTAAATAAATAAATAAATAAATCTAAGTTTAAAATAAATAAATACAAATTTACTTAGCTTATTAATAAAGCAACTACGGTTTAAGCCTGAATCTGATTCCACTAACCAATTGCCTTTCACAAAGAGAATAAAATTAATGACAGTCTGTTTTCCAAGAACTTTATGTTTTCTCATTTTACAGATCAAGAGATTCAAAGATTGTTTCTCGTGAATGTTAAAGTTACATGGTTCTTGTACTTTCCCAGTGATTGTCAAAGCACAATCCATGGACTGCCCATCTCAGTTACCCAGTGCTAAGCAGGTCAGGTTCTTGAGCTGCAGTTCCAAATAAAAGGTTCTGATGCATGTGTGGTAACAACTTTCCTTATCCAATACTCTCCAGGTTGCAATCATGTGTGTGTCAAGAAAGAATCATGATGTGTGTGTATAAACAATACAGTTAGGATAAATATGCAGTGCTTCTGCATAATTCTAAGAGAAGCAAGATTTGCACTAATAGTGGTTGGACAAGATATTATGTCTGCTTCTAGTACTATGGACAACCACTAGGAAAATAACAAGGTAGAAAGTATTAATTATTGAATCTGTGATATAATTCAGGTATAAAAAACAAGATAAGTAAACAGCTACACTCTCTTAATTCACTGATTAGAGACACCTGCTATAATAATGTCAGTAAGTATAATATCATGTATGCACCTTGCACGATACCAAAATATTACAAAAACAGTTCGCAATGTATTAATTTATGAATCTGTCCTGTTAATTTGTCTTGAAACTGTATCACTGCTATTTGTTCTAAAATAAAATAAATTTAAAAAATGTGTATGTCTCTGTGTGTGTTAGTGTGTGTATTTGTCTGCATGTGTGTGACTGTGTTTCTGTGTGTTAATGTGTGTATCTGTCTGTATGTGTGTGACTGTGTTTGTGTGTGTGTGTGTGTGTGTGTCTGTGCATTTTTGTGTCTGTGTGTGCATGCGTTTCTGAAAAGAAGTTTTTCAGTATGTCACCCTAATGTCACCCTAGAATTGCCCATTAAACCCACAGGACACCAACATACAGGCAGGAAGAGGTGAAGATGGAGTATTAGCACATGATTTCTTTCACTGATTAATATTTATAACAATGAATAGTCTCTTTAAAATCTCAAGTTTTCTGTTAAAGAGTAAGCAAGCAATATTGACAGGACCAAGGATAGGAGACGGCTATAAGATTCCTTAGCTTTGGTTTGTAAGACTAAGAAACCTAATGCTTTAGATTTATTCCCATTTTCCACAGATAATCCACTGTCAAACTATTTTCTTTAAATTAAGTGAAAAAACACTTTAAATTAATAAAGTGATACTTATCATGTAAGTGACACATGATGGACTCACTAGAGTGCATTAGTAAAACAATCCCCTCTGTTTTACAGATGAGATCTAAAGTTTAATGATCTGAGCTCATCTGAGGTCATAAGGAAACATTACAGCTAGTATTCTTGATTCTCAGCTTCTGAACTATTCGAGCTCCAATCCATCAGCATCACCACATCTACCACTTCTAAAAACCCTACACAGTGCTGCACCGCTACCCTCCCACCTCCATTCCTCATCACTATGGTCCTCCAAGTCAGACCAGGAGTACCACCACCACTGCTTCTGCTGGCCACAGCCTATGCTCCTGAAGCAACTCCCAGAGTACAGATGGGGCAGTGCTTATTGTGGCAAGCATAGCAGTTAGAAATCCAAAATAGAACCCTAGGCCATGGACACTAAAGCTTCCACAGTGAAAGCAAGAAATTCATACTTTGACATAGTCCTGTGGCAGTTTTCCCAGGAAAAAAAAGGTGAAAGGACCAGTATTCTATTCAATGGTGCTTCAGTTTTTATGAGTACTTTAGCTATTGAAAGTCTCACAAACATTATTATGGTTACAAAAATATAAATAAAGAAGGGTGAATTGGCTAATATTTCAAGTATAGATGCAATTGCTGACCTGTTTCTATTTCGTGGTATTTGGAATAGTATGATCCAGTACAGTTTTCAGGCAAACATATATATATATACATATATATATATATATATATATATATCTTGGTACAAACTGATAAAACACTTTCATATTTCAGATAAAGAAAATAATGCAATATAGATTGACTTTCCAAATTTTTGTATCTGTACCTTTAAGTAAAATATGTTAATGAGCCTTATTAGGTGAAAAGATATCACACTTTGATATGACACAGAAAATTTTTTTATTAATAGATTTTTTTTTTCAAACCTTCCATTCCTTACATTTATTTGCATCATTTAACTACATGCCAAACCAAGCATATCATGGGCATTTTGACACTGTTATACTTCATTCAAGGACATTTCAAGTAAAGAAAATTTGGAAAATGATAGCAAGTGTCTACATTTCACCATTCTCCCATGCATTTCCAAACTCCCCAGATTAATCATTTGAAGATAATTCATTAATTACTTAATGAATTGTGCACATATGCTCAAAGACACAATGGCAAGATTATGTACCACAGCACCCTTTATACAAAAATAAAAACAATAATGACAACGCATTTGTCCCTCAGTAGAACAGAAAAGTGATTTATTTATACAATAGGTTTAATGAACAATTGATATTGAAACAATAAAATGGAATGACACAAAGATATTGCCCAGTTTTGGAATTAACCAAAAATCCTCTGCAGGAAAACAGCTGGAAATGAATTGGAAAGACAGATACAAGCCAAACTCTACAACATCCTGGGCATCATTCAGGGATCTGAAATTTATTAGTTTGAAACTGGAGAAACAGAGAAGGGATTTAGTAAGAAAACAAAGTAATCTAATCTGTAGTTTAGGAAGATAACTGTGACTATTAGATGGGGAGGATTTTAACAGAATTAGAAATTTTTTACAGTGATCCAAGTAATAGTTAGTGCCTTTAGGGCTGGGGAGATAGTGCAGTGGAATAAATGCTTCCTGGCCAGTGTAAGAAAATATAGAAAAGAAAAAATATGGGCAGGTCATTCAGTGTGAAGGTCCATTTCCAGTAGCAGAAAATAGAGTGGGGAAGAAGAAGATGAGGGGGAAGGGACAGGGGACCAGGTTGGGACAGGAAGAAGGAATGAATTTTGAAATAATGGATGGGAAGTGAATTTGATGGGAGGTGGATTTTCCATTACTAGCAGGTTCTTTAAAAGTGAATCTTAATGCAAAACTAGAAACAAGTGTCCATTTCTCATAAGTAAAAAGATATTATTTTAAATTTGTCATTAAGTAGTTTAAAAGTGGTAATGGAGTTTACAGTACCTGCAAAGAAAGAAGACATTAAAGAAGACAAAAAAGAATGGTCATAGTGTTGAACAAAATCCATAAGGAATTCTTGGTTCGGGAGAGAAGATAAGAAATTTTGTATCTGGCAAAGAAAAAGAGACCAGCCAAAAATATATTTGAAGGATCTTTCCAAATATTTTGATAACTAAGTGAATTTTCAGTTGAGTGAATACTTCACAAATTCTGATACACCTAGCCCATGAAAGCATTCTCATATATATTCTTGTGATTCTGAGGTCACCTGGATGTTATGTTCTGGTCTCATGCCCACCATTCTAATCAGTGTGTGTTTGATGGAGGTGACAAATACTGTCTCCTTTAAGATGTAATCTTTGGGAATCAGGCATAGGGGTGTAGCATAGAGAATGAAAAAGAAATCATATATTTACTGATAGAACTTAATTTTGACTTGCATTACCACTGAAGTTCTATTTTGTTTTTACTGAAACTTTCTTTGAAAGCTTATTGCTTGGACTTCCAGCATGAAGTCATTACAATGCTAATGAGGGTATACATATTTTAAAAAGTTACTAGAGCAATTCTACATGTGGAGTGGCAAAATTTAATATGCAACAAATTGGATTTATTCTCAACAATGAGGGCTTCTCATTATAGATATTTGCTGTGAAAAGCACATTTTTAATATTGCTATATTCCTAAGAACTAAAAGAGTAAAAGGACCCCACTGTAGCATTTAAAAAGAACCCTATTTGAGAAAAATAAATTTCACTAAACTGTTGGTAACATGTTCAAATGAGTAATAAAGTTCCATTCTTCAGAGTTTACATTAAAAGGTTTTATACATATTGTACCTCTATAACATAAATTCTCAGATGAACATTACTACTTAATTAATAAGTAATTATAAAATAAGGCTAAAATATAATAAAAATCAAATATATTATGATTGATACATTTGGCTATTTGGTAGCTCAAGTATCTAACTTACATTATCCATTGAAAAGTCTATAATTCTTTTTAAAATAGAATTGTGAAACTCTTCAGCTAAATACTGATCTGGAAAAGGAATATAAGTTAAATTATGAGCTTTAGACTACAAAGCATTCTAAACAGATTAAGATCTCAAATTATAGTATTTTCTCTTACCCTGCTAAAAATATTCGAGGCCTTGTGTCTGACTACATTAAGAAACCACTGCTGAGAATTGCAGTTAACACAACTATGAAACTTTTATATCATCTTCCCTCTTTATAAGAGGCATGATTTTCTGTCATTAAAGATAGCTTAGACAGAGAAATGAAAGCAGATGTCTGGACACATCAGATGACCGCACTCTGCCTAAAGGATATGGCAGCAGCTTCAAAGGAGGGGAAAGAAGCTCCCTGACAGGTCCCATGTCGTGTCATCAATTACAGCCCTGTCACACTAATGACGAAAGGAATGCAGGGCACAATGACAATGGGACATCCGTCTTGCTCCGCTCTGGGGAGGCACACCTGTTTCCCTCCGCACTCTGTCTCCCATGGCTCCCGCCTCCTGGCTTTTGTTCTCCAGGATGTGGACGTGACCATGAGGACGCAGCCTATCTATCATCCTTTCTCCCTGAAAGGCACCTTGGCTACAGTTAATGACTGTACTAATACCAAGCAACAGACACCATACTTGTGCCTTACATTGAGCTTTTCTGTAAATAGCTCAATTGAGACAAAAAAAAAAAATCAAAGGATTCCAAAGAAAGGTAAATCATATTTCTAAACCATCACACATATTTTGCTCCTCTAATTCATGTCTAAATATCTATGAGTGTTTTGATATAAATGAAAAATAACAGAACTGATTTTCTTGTAATTATACAAACAGCAACAATAAATGCAAGCATATACTCTACATACTTTCAAATCTATATACACAGGTTTTCTACTTATCAATAACATTGCTAATTAAATTGTACATTGCTGGGGCTACCAAATAATAAAGCAGTCTTTCGGCAGTAAACGTTTGTGCTTGGCATGTTCCACAAGACAAGTGAGTTTATAATTATTTATGATTGCTAATATTTTAAAATGGAGAGAACATTAAAGAGTAAAGACAAATACATAATTTGATGCCAGACAAGTTCACGAATCAACAGCCATGTTCTGAGTACTTGCCAGGTGTAGGTGGCCTCCAGAGGATGCAGGCTGTGTGAGGCTCTCTGCTGCCTATCATCTATCTGTACATATTTGGAGAGAAGTCTCACACTCTCTACCATAAGTTCTATATCTTTAAGAAAGCAAAATGATGACTCCCTTCTCTAGAATTATGAGGACCATTTCCAAGCACAAAGAATTCCTTATGCAAATTTTTAATTTTTGTTACATTCCTAGAAACTAAAATGAGAGGAATATATTCTATGTCATATTAAAAAAAGAAAAAGAAACTTTACCCAGTGCCTGTTGCTGTCTCTGCTAGCACTATTATTGCCATTAGTTTTTATTGTTGTTGTCTTGGCTATTATATTCCAACTACTATCAAATCATCTTTAAAAAATTTTGATTGCCACAAAAAATGTGAGCAGTTGATTGCAATTATTTCCACTCTGTGCAATGAGAAACTAAATCTCAGGGTAAATTTTTTACAAAGCTAGTAATACAAAGACTTTACTCAGAATTAAGAACTCTCTCATATATAAAATTCATGTTATCTGCTTTCAGTAAGAATCTTACAATACAGTAAAAGGAATGAAATATATAGAAAACACTCATAAAATATGGTGCTTAATTTTGAGTATCTCTTATCCAAAATGCTTCAGAGGAGAACTATTTCTGGTTTTGGATTTTTCTTCAGATTTTGGAATATTTCTATGTATGATGAGATACATTAGAGATGTATAAACATGAAATTCACTTATGTTTCCTATACGCATGCCTTGAGGCTATGTGTAATTTTATGCAGCAAATGGGTATTCATGCCCTTTGGTTACCGCCTATTAGTTTTCCTGTTGTAGCTTTCCATACACTCTCAAAAAGTTTCAAATTTCAGAGCATTTTATTCTGATTTCTGATTAGGGATGCTGAAGCTATGAACATTATAAGAGACAGAAAGACACATAGAGCCAAAAAGAAGGGATTCTGGTGGTGAATCTCAGAGCAGAGCTAACTTTACACTGGACTTCCTAGAGAAGGGAGAGCGCTACCTTCTCACTGGAAAGCACGTGATTGCTGTTCATATTAGGTAAAGTTTCTTTTTCAATCCACTTGTGGGATGAAGAGACAGTGGGATGCTTCTTGTCCTGGGTACTTTGGGTAGGCTTTTAGATCTTTGAAATCATAGTCCTTTTAAAATTACTAGTTAACTTTATATCAGTAGCATCTTCTGATCTTCAACCTAAGTATTGAACTATACTATTTACAGTATATCTGAGAAAAACGCATACTCCTGATGCTTTCTAGAAATGAAAGTTTTAGAGTCATTAGATGTATTTTAAGTAATCCTGTAGGGAAAAAACCCTGATGCAAGTTAAAGAGCAAATAAAAGCTACTTAAACACTAAGGAAATTAGTGATTTCATTGGTTAATGTTACAAGTATGGTGGATAAAATCAAAGTCCAGCAAACAACAAAAATACACAATTTTAAATGAAAGGTGTGCCAGGACAAGCATTACAGCAGATAGCAATATTTGTGGCCTCACATGAATGAGCCAATAGCCATTGAGTCTTTAAAAGTAAAACGTTTCAACATTACTGGAAAGATCTTAAACTTTCACAGCAAACAGATTTAAAGAAAAATTCAAATTCACTACAACTAGATTAAAATATTTTGAACTCATGTGCTCTGGTAATTGGTGCGTAAAATTCTACTAATCTTTTCTTCATCTAAATAGATGTAATGACTAACTCAGGGCTCACCTCCCAAAGTTCTGAGAGTCTCCCTTCTTTCCAGCCTTCACTAAGTTGTTAAGCAAGGCTCACAGCCTCTGGCTTCAGTTATTTTTTCTAACAGGATTAAATTAAAGAATAGAAGGTCTACAATGTTTTTCCTTCTACATTTCAAAGGTCCCCTAATTAACTATGAATTTCAGAAATAGGCATTTTATCTCTAATATATAAAAAAAAATCTGGAATTTTCTAACATATATACTCATATATTTGAAATGTGTCTTTTTTGTTGTTGATTTATAGCATTTGAATAAGTTTTCTCATCCTATGCTTTAAACTTAAATTTGCTTTAAGTGATTTATTCCAACATAAATTTAAAATGTCAGGTAGCTTACTACAAATTTAGTCAGAACACTCATCAAAATCTAACATGACACAAGAATTTTTACCCAATTTATGCATATAATAGTGCATCCTTATTAAATCTTTCATATCTTGGATAACATATATATTCCTATTTGAAAACTGTGTTAGTTGCCTTAAGCACTCACTAGTGATCTATCCTTTCTCTGATCTTCTCTAGTGCTTATCATCAAAACCTTTTTTTTTTAACTTCTTACATGTTTAGGTTCTATCTCTCCAATTAAATTGAACATTTTTTGAGGGGAAGAGTGCCTGACTTTTGCATATCCTCAGTTATAAATTATCAGCATAACAGATAATCATAAATATTTTACAAGTTGCTAACAATGAGAAAAGGAGAAGGAAAGGGAGAAGAGGAGAAAGAAGAGGGTGAGAAACAGAAAGAAAACAGAGAAGAGGAGGAGGTACAGAAGCAAATTTAAGAAATCTATCATTGCAGAAATACTGAAAACTCAAACGTGACCCATAATATTCAGAACACAGGAAAGCAGGAATACCATTAATTATTTGGAAATGTGATATGAAAGAGCAGCAAGTTGGTCAAAATAGTATGAGTTGCTAATGCAATATCCATATTGATGCATTTGCTCTATGTACAGTTTTCTGCAGCCCATATAAGAAACATGAGTCTTTCTCAGTGTAAAACAGAATAGTGTAACTAAGGGGTGGTACTGAATCCTCTACAATCAATGAATCAAACATTTCCTGAGTTTTACATGGGTGAACATCCAATTTCCCCAGCTTCCACTTCCTAGTTCTGTCTCTTCAACACAACCTGCCTAAAACCACAAAGCATTCACTGCTATTGATGACATTATTGACAGTTTTAAGAGAAAAAACGAAGCAGGTATTCACTCTTCCTTTTGGTATTGTTCATGTTGCTTTGTTTGTTTGTTTTTGCTTTTTGTTTTTCTGACATAAAGTCTCACCATGGAGTTCAGATTGGTCTTGAACTTGCTGTGTAGCCCGTGATATCTCAGCCTACTGAGTGCAGAGATTTCAAGTACGCACCACCACACCAGCTTAATATCTTTGTTTTTGAAACATATCTTTATCGGGTAAGCTTGATTTAAATTCTGGAATTAAAATGTTACACAAAACAAAATTCTTAATACATTAATGATAATACATTTAAGAGAATCAATACAATAAACAGTATCAAATAAATATTTTGTTTTACTCTCAGCTCTGCCACTGGCCTATAATTAAGACATCAGGTAATATTCAACTTCTTCCCGCCCAACCATCCCAAGAATATATGCACAGCATTGATGTAGATCTTCTACAGGGTTTCCAGAAAGTGTACGTTTAAAGTTTTATGAACTCATTGTACAGTACTGGCAAAACTGAAGGCCACTTTGTGAAAATGACAAAAGTTCTTGGGCTCCCCCTACTCAATAAAAAGTCAATATGAGGAGTAAGGGAAAGCAGCCTACACTCCTGCTCACCGTGTGCATCTCATTCAGGCCTCTATCACTTTAGAGGAATGGCTCTCACAATTGGATATTGTCTTTCACAACTCAAAAAGAGTGCCAAGAACAAGAAGTATTTCTCTGCCTGAAATAACAGAAGAAAACCTAATTGTTCTCTCTTCAAATATGTGTGTGTGTGTGTGTGTGTGTCTGTCTGTCTGTCTTACGGATAAAGCCAATTTCTTCCTAAGCATCTTTTCTGAGTGTCTTCTTTGCAGTATAGTGGAAAGACATGCAGATATTCATCAGTAGCCCTTGAGATTCTAGATGTAGACTGGGTCCCAGCAAATAATGACACACACAAATGGCAAAGGAGGAATATTAAAGTGTAGAGCACTGATTCTTGCTTAACGCCAGATGCAATTGATACACAGAGATTTGTGCTTGAGAAATTCTACTCTGGTATTTGATAGGTTTTCAGGTTGTTGCAACAGAAAAATAGGCAGTAGGAAAAGGAGAAAGGAGCTTTAGTATCTTAGAGGATGAGGAGAGGATCTGGGAAAGATAAGGAATCTCTGAATTGGAACAAAGGGAGGCTGAGGCTTTTATAGCCTTTTGCCAGGGTTGAAGTTTGAAAGGGATGTTTAGATACACCTGAGGAGCTGACTGGGACTTTCCCTGAGGTGGTGCAAAAGGTGAAAGGAAACTGCACCCTGGGCTGAGTTGGAGGAGGCAGAAGGTAGTCTCTGGGAAGGTAAGCTGTTGTTTTAAGAGCTTCAGCCATATTAGATGACCACCAGAATAATTCAGCAGTTCATAGTAGGGCCACAACCTATCTGTATGTATGTCAAGTAGCAGTTACAAAATTTGTGGCAGCAATTTACCTGCCAGCATTCCAGATTCTAGTCACTGTTTTGAAGGACTTGGAGAGAAATATGTAGACATTCCCTCAGTTACTCTTTAGAGCTATCTCATGGTATTCTGCAAGGTCTCTCTAGATGCCCAATCTGTAGTTCTCTACACCAAGATTTTCAATAGTATTATATACAAATTACTGTCTGAATTAAATTAACTTTTCTAATAACTTGATTTATTTTGGTCCATCTGAAAAACATATAGTATACAAATATTTTAATATTCATACTACTAAAATCCATGACTCTGATTAGAAAACAACTAAAGAAAGGAAGGAAGAAAAGGAAGTAGGAAATGATAGAGTCAGGGAGGGGAGGGAAGAAGAGGAGAAGGAAGGTCCTAGATAAAAGCCAAAAGCCCTAGCCCGGGCATCAAAACGCTGTTGCCTAGGCTCAGTGCCTCCACTATAAGGTGACACTGGGGGGCTTTCTCAAAGGCTGCCCCAAATTCTAAAATTCCATGCATTGGTAAGTTAAATTTACATTTCAGTTGTATTGCAGTGAGGTGCTTGAATTCTAGGGCAAAGAATACTTTGCTTAACCTGAACAGACAAAAACATATGACACTAAATTCTTTGAAGACTTTTCCAACACCTTAGTGCTTTTGTCAGAGAGGGAAAAAAGTAGACTATTTCTCATATGAATAACATTCTGAAACAGAAATTTCAATTTAAGCCCTTAATAAATGCAAAGTAATTATTTTAAGTCCCTAAAAATTTAGTTATTTTTTTAATGTTTATTTTTTTTAAATTAAAAGTACAAAGTAAAAATAAACTCATTTAAAGTCAACTAATGATCCATTTTATCCAGTCTGAATGCTGTTTTATTACAATGTTTCTAGTGGACCAGGCAGAGCCCATTCATAAACCATAACATGTTCTTTACCACTGAAGAGTTTTACTTAGTCAGTAAAAGAGCTTTAAGAAAACCAAGATGTCTTGATGTATTAAACAGTTGAGAGGCATGGCATGACATTTTTTGTTTGTTTTTTAATAACTACCATTTTCTTAGTAGATGGGGCAGAATGAATTGCAGCTATTATTATATTTAATCATTAAAATAAATGACAAGTAGACCATAATAATTTTCTGTAGTGTAGAAACCTATTCTGAAGGTCTTTAGCACTTTTGAGTGGAACCTTTGAGTAGGAACCTGTGTTCTTCTAAAGTTATGAGGCAGGGTGTACTAAGTTCATTGTAATATCCAACTTTCTTATAGCTATCAGCGGTCAGTACTGCCTATGAATAAATGGAGACATTTGCTCTCCAACTACAAAACATTTTATGGAAAACATGCCATTATTTCTCTTTGCTTCTTTTTGGCACCCAAAACATGATGTGGATGTCTAGAAGAGGACTCTCCAACTAGGAGAAGGCAGGCCACATAGTCAAGGTTGCCAAAAACAGACTTGCTGTAACTCCTGAGCACAGTGACTTCAAATCCCCCTCAGAAGTGCTAGGCACTCTCTTTTGGACAGGAAAAACTTCTATAGTTACTGCCTCTTGCCTTACATGCAGCTGAGCCTACATAATACATTTTTAAGATTAGGAGCTTGTTTTAGTTTCTTTAAAAATCAAGTAAATTATCAGATGTTCTTTGAAAAAATATTTATTACTGATTCTTTTAATGGTTTGTGGACATTATGATTTGTATGGGTGGACATTTTAGGAGCATATATGGGAATGATGGACACTACTGGAAGTGTTATATGAGTTATATGAGTTACATGAGTTATCTCAGAATCCACTTCCAAAGTTCATTTTTTAATCATCTGTAGTTTAACAAAATGAACTCAAAGTAACTGAGTTATCTGTTGGGATCATTGAAGACAAGTCATTAATGAGCACACATAATCTCCTAGTGGTTATCCATTAAATAATTTATTGTTAACAAGAGAAACAAAGAGATTTATTTAAAGAGAATAAAGTTAATACACAAACTCAGTATTTTAAATTACTTATATGCAAATATAGCAGAATAAAGCTATCTAGTAATAGGATGTTAAACATATATATATATATATATATTTTTTTTTAATTTTGAAATTTACCTGTTAATTTTTAAAGTGTCAAATGAAAATCAGCACTTACAAGCCAGGCAGCCCACTTCTGTTAAAATCCTTGAAATAGCCTATAAATCGATGTTATTATAATTCCTGTTTTAAAGATAAAGAATTTGGGGCTCAGTTCGCAGATTCTCTTGACTGGGTGCAGTAGAGAGCAGAAGAACCAGGTGAAGTTCCTATGTTTGTCTTAGTAGAAAATACAAACTTCACACCACTAGGCTGTGCTACCTCTCTCTCTCTCTCTCTCTCTCTCTCTCTCTCTCTGTCTGTCTCTCTCTCTCTCTCTCTATCTCTGTATCTATCTATATCTATATCTATATATATGACCAAAACTAGGAAAAAATAGAGAGAATATAGAAACAATATAGAAAATGTACATTTCCTTCTGTCTTCCCCTCTAACGTCATCTACTATTCAGTTAATAGAAAGGTAGCAATTGTAATCACAACTATAATAGAAATTTAATTGTAATGGAATTATCACATAAGTTAGAATTGCTTTGAGAATTCTTTTAAGAACTATGATTTCTATTGTTAACCTATTACTGTCTGCCAAATTAGGCTGGTATTTTCTGATCTGGGCATATGCAGTAACAGTAACTATTAAAGCTTTATTCTCTAGAGAAATAAAGACATAAATATAAACATATTAAGCTGAGAGAAGTAGTGTCCTTATCCAGAAAATACAAGTTTGGGGTAATGTTCATCTTGAATTGAGCAATGAACCTGACCTCTGAAATGTATTAGTTCATTTTATGTTCCACATGGAACAAAAAGAAACAGTATGTTAACCTACTTTAGGACATGTTCTAATTAACATAAAATAGCTTCATGGGAAAAATTTAATATGCTAAGGTTCAGTTAATCTATAAACCAGCTTAATTGTACAATGTACAGTAACTTATTTTTTAATGAAGTAACTAGTATTACTAAGTTTCTGTATATTTGTGTATGAGAATTCTAAGTTTAGAATTTAATTTTTAAATCTGTTTCTATGAAATATGATAACTTGTATCTTTCTTCTGTTTCTATTGAATTAATATTGACAGCACAACAAATGCAGAATTTTATAAAAGGTATGATTTCTGTAGCAAAATCAAATCAGCAACAAACCTTTATTGGTTATCCTCTTCATTTTAGAAAATAATCCTATGTGCTGAAAGAATATTGTATGAAAATTATTTACAATATGTCTATGTGTGACAGTTGCTTACTATCATTTATTATTTATTTGATGCATTTTATATATATTCTTTTCATGAATTAACAATATAATCACACAATAATATGAAGTTCTAGTCTAAATTTAGCATTTTCAGAGAGTGTTGGTTCTAATAATATAGCCAACTATTCAATTTGATTCAAGCAGCAATGAATTGAAAACATCTGAATCAAGTGTTATGATTGTAAATAATCACATACATAAACAGTGTTATTAAAAGACTTTAAGATCAAATCCCCAATATCTTAGTCATATATATAAGTGGTATTTGATATTTATCTATTTTATGGACTTTTTTTTTACGAGTTACTATTAATTGTAGGTAGTTTATCTTACCACATTTAATAAATTATACAGGTCATAGTAAGCTCTTTACTAGACATACAAAAGAAACAGGACCATGGTTAGCTAACATTTACTCTATATCTAGCAGTATTCAAAGTAATTCAAGTCTATTAACTCGGTGATTTTTAATAAAAGTTTTAAAAGAAAGCACTATTATCTCCATTAGCATTATAAGGAAACAGAAGCAAAAGAACATTATATAATTTTCCTGAAATTACTCAGATTTACATAGTAAAGCTCTTTTTCTTTCTTTTTTTTCCTTTTTTTTTTTTTTTTTTTTTTTTTTTTTTTTTTTTTTTTTTTTTTTTTTTTTTTTTTTTTTTTTTTTTTTTTTTGAGCAGAATATATTCATTGGAGGGAAAGAAGGCTTCTGTCCAAGAGAGGAACAGAAGGGGGGCCTGAGTGAGTTGTCTTTGGGAAGCTGTCTCTTCCATAGACTTTTATAGTGTAAAACTATGCAGTGAAGTGGGTCTAAGGTAACAGAAAACATGTGAACTCGCTTAGGTGAGCACAAGGAGAGACAAAGCTATGGTCAACCAATGAGATTATAAGCACCACTGCTCAAGTAAAATTGATTAAATCTAGTACCAAACGAGGAAGTGAGTCATACAGCAAGTGGGAGTGAATACAGGACAGGGTCTTTTCCTCTTGGGGGTTGGGTTAGTGACTCATTTGCGCTCTTTCAAGGTGGTTGATACCTGTCTGGAATATCAATCCCTGATGCCCATCCCTAGGGAAGTATATAGCTGTATTTGTTTCTTCTTTTGTCTTGAGGTCTGGCCCATATGGCACTGTCTGTCTCTTCCCAGTTTCAAAGTCACCTAATCTTCCATGTCGCTGCCTTAAGGGCCTGGCCCTGTCTAACTGTCTATATAATATTTCTATCTAATTCTGCCTGCAACATTCCCTACTCTGAAGAAGTGACCCAAACTGTTGTGAGGGAACCATGAGCAATGACTGGTCTGGCTTCTTCAGCTGAAAGGGATTGTCATTGTTGATCAGCAGTCAGAGATACTCTACACAGTTTCTATTTAAAAGCTCTCAATAAACGCCAGGAATTTTTGTCTTGGGGAGCCTTAACAGCTTTAAATCTGGAGGAGACAAACCAAAGAAATTATGAAATGTGCATAGGCCAAATAATAACATCAGTGGGATAATTATGAAAACAGTCAAAATGATTTTCACCAAGTAGACGGTAATGATTTCTCATAAAAATGATGAAGATAGGGTCCAGAGGACATTCGCATCTTACATACCATTCATTTGATATCTAATATTTTGAACAGCTATTGAAACAATAGTAGAAGGATCTATAAACTTTTTGAAAGTTTATAACTATAAAAAGACTAGTCAGAACGTTTTGTAGGTCCACTGGCAGTCTTTAATTCTTGAAAACAAGCTGCAGAATCTAGAAGGGATTGCAGGAATGGGTTTGTCTCATTTGAGGTGTTTCATAGTATAAAGGATATAGAAGGAATTTGACTGAGTTTGTCAGATACAAAAGTTACAATTCTTGTTATATAGGTCTTGCTTTATCTTGGTCTTAACCACCCAGCAAAAAAACTACAAAAATGAAGAATAAAAAGTAAAACCATATTAATATGTGAGCTGTGAAAGGCTCAAGTCAACAACTTCTAACATTGCCAGTCCTATGGATAACCCTCTGCTATTATGGACTACTTGACTATATTGGATTATTTTGCTGAATTTGTGCACCTACAATTTTAAATGGCAGTGGAATACCCATCTCTGACAAAACTAAACAAAAAAGGAGATAAAAATGAAGGACCATTTTGAATCTGTATAAACAAAATAGTTAGGATAGATATACAGCTAATTTCTCTTAATTCAATGAGAAGAAAGATTTTTACTAATAGTGTTTGGACAGGACATCATGTCTGTGTTTTGTATTATGAATAACCACTATGAAAACAACAATACGTAATGTGTTAATTATTGTAACTGGCCCATTAATCAGTTTTGAAACTGTCTCATTGCTATTTGTTTCTCAATAAAACTAATTTAAAGAGAAGAAAAAAACCCGAATGGAATTATAGATGACAAATGGGACTTGTGATACTAGCAGCCCACTGTAATGAAAGAGGAAAAAGTTACGCTTTTCTGGATCCAGACAGAGAGAAGGAACATTTTCAGCAAAAGTATGCAAAGCTGCTAGAGAAAGAAAGTGTTAATGATGGAGTCAGAGGAAGTTTCAGACTGAGTTGGTCATGGGTCTTCTATTTTCAGCCTGAGGTAACCAATGTTAACTGCCAATATAAGGAGAAAGCCTATTATATTTTAAATAGATACTCATGCAGATGTCAGTAGTTACTCAGACAGTGGCCCCACTTGCAAACTAGAGAGTAACATAGCATACAGGCCTGAGGTGAAACTGCAGATGAAGTCCCTGCAGAAAGGCTAGGAGCCAGAACCACCCAGCTAATCCAGGAGTAGACCATCTTCCCAGAGGGACACAAGGTTCAGTTCTAAGGGCTCCATCAGGAAGAAGCCGAGCAGAGCAGCCAGACCAAAGCAAGGCACAACTGGATGAATTCAAATTTCATAAATCTGCACCCAAATTTTAGTAGGTGCTAAGATTATAACTTCATCAAAGCTCTACACCAAAGGTCAGAGGACAGAGAGAAGGAGCAAAATGTAATCTCAGGCCCTGAGCCCATCCAGAACAAGGGCAGAAGACACTAGCACAGAAGAAATTGGGAATTACACAGCTCAAATGTCTGAATTAATAGCATTGGAAGTAAGGAAACAACTGCAGAAACATATAGAGGAATTCAGACCAGAAATAACCTCTGAAATAACAAAAATAAATACCTGAATTAATAGTGTCTGAAGTAAAGACTCAATAGCAGAAGCATATAGAGGAACTCAAATAAATAATCTCTGAAGTTCAAGAATTAATAACTGCTTCTCAAGACACTAATTAAAAAATAGAGGAGATTAGAAAAGCGATGGAATCCTTAAATGAGCAATATAGAAAAGAAATAGATCACATAAAGCAGAATCAAAGAGGTATAGAGGAACTTAAAATTTCAATCACAAGCCTGCAAAACCATGCGAGTGAAAGTGAAGATAGAGTTTCAGATCTTGAAGATGCCATTGCAGCTACTGAAAAGGTAAGAAATGATCTCTTAAAAAAAGCAAGGATGCAGGAAAAAAATAATTCATCTCCTGAAAGATGATGCAGAGATAAACAACATGAGGCTAATAGACATCAATGAGAAAGAAGGAGTCAGTACAAATGATATAAAAAGAATATGGGCAGAAGTTATAGCAGAAAACTTCCTAAATATGAGGAAATAATCCGACATTTAGCTAACCAAGGCATATAGAACACCAAATAACATCAATACACCAAGCATATATTAGTCAAGATCTCAGAAATGCAGCACAAGAACAATGTATTGAAAGCTGCTAGAGAAAAGAAACAGACCACATTTAAAGGAAAATCCTTTTGAGTAACGGTAGACTTCTTGTCACAAACCTTGAAAGCATGAAGAGCATGGAGCAGTGTACTTCAAGTCTGCTATGAAAACAAATTCCAGCCCAGACTACTATACCCTGAAAAACTCTTTCAAGTTTGAAGGAGAAGTGAAATACTTCTATGACAAAGAGAATTTCATGATGACAAATCCAAGCCTACACAGACTACTAAAAGATATTCTATAAAGGGACTAAAATGATCAGAACTCCATGAACCAGAATGGAAGGAACCCACTAAATAGGCCAAACAAACACAGGAGGAAGAGGAGTAAACAACAGCAGATAGACAACATGCTAATCATATGTCAATACACCCCAATTATAACCATCAATGTACATTGACTCGATTCATCAATTAAAAGAAATAGACTGGTACAGTGGATTAGGAAACAAAAATCCAACAATATGCTGTATGTGAGAGTAACATAAAAGGCCAGTTTATTTGAGACAATACCCAATGGCCATGAAAGTAAAGTTCTGATTTGAATGTAGACACATTAGTTGAAGTTATTAGTGTTAATCATTAGTCTATTTGTATTCGAACTTTATGATGAAAAAATCATAAAATAAGGTACCTGACAGTGAGGTGAGGTAGTGGGTACAATGGGAGCTGAGAGAAAATGAATGGCTGAAAAGTGTAGGTGCTCTGCAACCCCACTAGTTAGTGCCATGAGAGACTCGTGTGGCACTCAGAGGTTCATGTCAGCCTACCTGTGCTAAGAAGCTAGCCTGTTACAACTCCATAATTCTGATGAAGGAAATGAGGCTTCTGGGGCAGCTGTAAGAAACTTTGTTCACTCAAAACACACCGTGTGATGATGAGTATATTTTTACTGCTTCTCTTTTCTTGCCACCTTAAGATGAGCTCTGACCTAGATTTTATGTATGCAGTTTCTAAATGATGCATACATAGCATTACTTACACAAAAGAAAGCTATTCAGTCATAGAAGAGCCCCATTTTACAGTCCTATAATTACATCAATTAAGTGACATTACAGGCTGTGTTGCTTCATAAAACAATAAATAAGGGCTTTCTTTACAATTAACAACATTGACAGACAAGATCCATGTGCTGCAAAACAATTCTACAGATAAGAACTGAGCCAGTAGAAAATGCTCCTCTTGTGAATGTGAGGATGCCTGTCATTTACATGTTTACAAGGAGATCTGGTTAAAATAATTATGACCTTAATAATGCAGAAAAGCACTTAACAAAATCCTACACCCTTTAATAACAAATCTTTAAATGAAAGAGGAAGAAATGAGAAGCTAAACTTCCTAAGAAAGTGTACTGAAAAACAAACTAAGTATGTCTCCACTCACACTTCCCACTCTTTTTTTTTTTTTTTTTTTTTTTTTTTTTTTTTTTTTTGTGGAACCAGGGATTGAACTCAGGCCCTTCCGCTTGCCAGGGAAGTGCTAATTCCCCTGAGCCATCTCCCTGGATCCTACACTTCCCATTCAATTACATGCTGAAAACCTAATATACGAAAGAAGAAATATAACTGTACTTTTTGAAAGCTGTTGTGATTGTTAACATAAAAATCTTAACAAGTCTACAAAAGACCACCACTTATAACAAGGTTGAAGAACACAAAACTTATATACAAAGGTCAGTTGCTTTGTACATGCATGCTACCAGTGAACAAATGAATTAATTTAGAAGTCAAAATTACAATGCTATTTGAAAGCCCCCACAAAAAGAAATCTTACATTAAACTTAAAACATATATGCAAGATATATATATATATATATATATATGAACTCTGCTTTTATATATATATATATGAAAGAAATTGTAATTTTTATAAAAGAAACTAAAACTATAATACATGTGTTAATTCAAATTAATGGGTAGAATTTATTAAGATGTTAATTTCTCAACTTCACCTATAGATTCAGTGCATTCCTAATTAAAATCCCAAAATGGAAATCAACAAACTGACTTTAAAATTTAAATAAAAAAGTCATAATTCCCAACACAGTGTAATAATTAAGAAGAACAAAGTCAGAGGATTACTACTATCTGACTTCAAAGCTATAGTGATCAAGAGGAATGCTGCTGGCTAAAAATAAATATATCAATGGAAGAACACAGAAACTAGAAATAGATACTACAAATAGAATAAAACTGATGTTCCAGTGCTGGCAGCTCAGAGGACTAAAGCTCTGCTTAGGCAGAGTGCAGTGGCCAGGGTTTGATACCCAGCATGCCATGCCAGCCCCACCCCAGGGCTGTGCTAAGACACTGATTAAGAGTGGGCATGGTAGTATGCCTACAATCCCAGCACTTGGGAGGTTGAAATCTGGAGAACCACTGTGAGTTCAATCTGTGTAGTACAATCCTGTAGATCCTGTACTAAAATACATTAAAATAAAAAATAAAAAAGACCTAATGTTACACAAGAAAGAAAGATAATTCAGTGAACTAAGAATAGTAATATCAATAAATGGTCTTCAAACCATTCATATGACAAAAAAAGAATCTGGATACAGATGCTACATGTTTTACAAAATTCATCTCAAATGCAATTAATTCAATTTTACATTAATCCTAAAATGCAAAACTGATACACTTCTGGAACACAACATGAAAGAACACACACTTGCAATGATTTTTTAGATATAACACTAACAAAATCATGCAATAAAGTATTGGCAAATTGCACTGCATAAAATGTAAAAGCTTGAGAAAGTCAATATTAGGAAAGTGAAGCATAAGTCACATGGTGGAAGAAAATACTTACAAAACTGGTATCTAATAAAGTACTCTTGCACAGAGTACACATATAATAGTGCTTAAAGTATAAAATGGGCAAAATTCCAGTCACCTCACCACATAAAATATTGTACAGTTGGCAAATAAGCATATAAAAAATGCTCAAAATCACATGCCATCAGAAAATTTTGAATTAAAACTATGAAATACTCATACACTCAAAGAATAGCTAAAATCTTAACACAAGTAATTAAAAAATGTATCAAGGATATGCAACAGTAGGAAATTGTTGCTATAATGGATGTTAACTGTTTTTTTTTTTGTTTGTTTGTTTTGTTTTTGGAGGAACCTGGGATTGAACTCAAACCCTTGTACTTTCCAGGGAAACGCTTATTCCACTGAGCCATCTCCTGGCCCCTGTTGCTATAGTGGAGTTCAGCCTCTTTTATAGACAGTCTGGAAGTTTCTTATAAAGCTAAATATAGTATAATACAGGGGCCAGGGAAATGTCTCAGTAGAAAAAGTGCTTCCCTGTCAAGCACAAGGGCCTGAATTCAATACCCAGTTCCACAAAATAAATAAATAAATAAATAAATAAATAAATAAATAAATAAATAAATAAATAAATAAATAAAATGTATAGTATAATATAATCTAGTGATCAAAGTGCTATTTATTCATACGAGCTGAAAAGTTATATACACACAAAAACCCAAATGCAAATGTTTATAGAAACTTTATTCAGAGTTGACCATAAAAATACTTTCAGTTTGTGGATAAACTATTCCATCTGTGTAATAGAATGATTCCCTTAAAGAGAGAAATGGGCTAGAAAGCTCTGAATAGCCACAAAGGAACCTTTCATATCTATTAAGTGAAAGAAGCCAACCTGAAAGGCTTCATGCTATGTGATTCCAAGCTCATTGTCTCATCTTCTCAAGAAAGCAAAAGTATAAGCACTGAAAGATCTACAATCACAAGGGGCTCATAGAAACAGAAGCCAGGACGAACTGCAAATGCACAAGATTTTTAACACAATAGAAGAATTATATTTGTTCCTATAATGTTGATACAGGACAGTATACATTTGTAAGCCCACAAACCTCTACCACAAAAAGAGTAAAAATGGAAATAATGGACTTTAATAATAAGATATAAATATTGTTTCATCAGTTGTAACAGAACTACAATACAAAAATATTAATAATTGCAGAACCCAGAAAGAAAGTAATAGAAGAATCTACTTTCAGCACAGTTTTTTGTAAAGCTGAAATTGCTCAGAAAGGTAAGGAGCACATTTATGAAAAAGCAAGCACTGGATACCAATGTGTAACTGTGGAAGAGAACAAGGTGAGGCAACCTTTATGAAACTTACAGTATAGCTCACTCTTTACCCTCAAAATTCCTGACCCATCTGGTTCGGCCTGAGTTGTAGAAGAGGTCAGACAATGTAGGTTGTGTAAGGCAGGGCAAGAAAACCATGTTATTTATGTCAGATAATGAAACTCAGCCCTACAAGCATTTGTTACAAAAAAAATTCATTCCATGCTCTCATGTCATGGACACAATGCCATAGCTGCAGATCACTAAAACTTTCTTTTTTTCTGTGTGTCTGTCTTTGCTTGTCTTCATGTATATGATATGCATATGAGTTACATGCCTTCTAAGATTTTTTTCTTTCTTTTTCCTTCCCCTTTTTTATTTGTTCTATGTGAGAAAAAAAATATTGTTGACCCTTGTTTCTACTTTTTTTTTTTTTTTTTTTTGGCCAATCCCTTTAAAACTCTGAAAGTTTATAGGAGCTCTCTGAGCACAGTTGGGGTTTGTCAAAATGATCTTGGCTCGTGTTGCTCAGTCATTTCATTTGCAAAATCTTAATAGCTCTTTCTTGAAGTTGTTTTAGGTTTTCCCCCTTAAGATTTTAATCCTGGATTCCAACCTCCCATGAAAAAAGTAAAATAAGTCCATGCTAGGCAAGCGTTCATGCCCTTACTCCCCCAACCCTCTTCGTTGTGCAGTATCTACCTTTTGACTTTTGATAATGTTATATTTATTGATTTTCACATAATACCTTTATTTTCTAAATTGTTAATTCATAATATTAAGTTATTTTGTTTATCTAAAGATTTTCTCCCATTAGATAAAATATATCAGAGTGGTCAATGCATTGGTGTTAGTGTTGTAAGTGGATATTAAATTTTTCTCTAAACCTATTCTTTCATATGATTAATTTTTCAAATATAAATTTTCAATTTCTCTCAAATTACATATTCAATACTTTAATATATTCTTTAAGCCCAGAAGAAAGAAAAGAAGTGAGAAAACATGCACCAATCCTAAGATTTAGCTAAATCATAGTAATTAACAATTCTGAAAATCTATCTAAAGTTAACACACAGATTATGTAAACATACAGGTGGAATTCAAAACATTTGTTAAAACCCCAAATATAATTAACTGAACAGTTAAGAAAACTTCATACATAAAATAGATTTATAAATATAAAAATTATAAATTGTTAATAAGACAGTGTTTTAAAAGTGACAATGTTATAAAGGTTTTGAATAAAATAAAATAAGGTTTACTTATGTCCAATCAGTGTCAATTTATTTTAAAAGTACCAGCTACAAACGGTTTTCATCTTTCAGCAAATGAAAAGTATTGGATATATAGAAAGGAAAGTGGTAAGAATTGTATATAATAGCAAAGAAAATACCTAAAGTTACAACAAAACTGGTACAAAATTTATTCATTCAATAAATTTTCATTATTTATTCATTCCAAGAATAAATAAATCTCTTTCCTTCATACCAGACAGAGATCAGAAATAAATATACATATGACGTTTAGGGACTGAAAAATAAAACATCAACATTAGCAACTAATCTACATTTTGCTAAAGGAATAAAATATAATTTTAGACCTTGAAAGCCTGCTCCTTTGGAAAACAGTACTGTGCTCCCAAAGGATCTGGATACACAGCCGTTACCTGCAGTAGAATGTGCTGGCTGGTTCTGGTTTTCCTTTTCTAGCCAATCCTTTGGCCGCCACTCATAAAAATTAAAACCAAATCAATAGTTGAAGTATTGAAAGTTTTAAAACAAAAGTTATGGAACTATTTTCATTCTTTAAAAGCTGTATATTTGTCTTCATTCTTAAAATTAGGAAGCTAATAAGCAATATTTTTTTTACTTGTTTATAATCATGACAAATATTTTGATCAAATATAAAACAGATATATATATATACATAAATATATATTTGTTTCATATGTAAAATATATTTGAGATTTAACTTAATGTTAATTTTGCTCTTTCTCAAGTGTAAATGTTTATTATTAAAGATTATTAATAATGTTGCAGCAATTTATAATAGTGGTAATT
>PVKA01016717.1:0-47327 GCA_004027165.1 Ctenomys sociabilis | reverse complement strand
ACAAGATGCAGACATGATATCCTGTCCAAACAGTATTAGTACAAATCTTTCTTCTCATTGTATTAAGAGAAAATAGCTATCCTATTTTGTATATACAGATACAAATTGGTCCTTCATTTGTGTCCCTGTTTTGTTTAGTTTTGTCAGGATGGGTATTCCATTGGCATTTAAAAATTGAAGGTGTGTGAATTCAACAAAATAATCGAATATAGTCCAATAGTCTATAACAGTAATGGGTTATCCGTAGGACTGGCAGTACTGGGGATTGAACTCAAGATCCTGTGCTTGCCAGGTGAGCACTGAGCTATGTCCCTGCATCTATATACTTATTTTTGAAGATTTGATATTTTAATATGATTATTATACAACACAAATATATATTCTGGGCTTAATATAAGCAGTACTGCTCTGAACTTCTGTGACTTCTGTCTTCCTGGCTTTGAAGTTCAATGGCCTATCTAAAACAAAAAGAACTAAAACACCATTTGATATGTTCTAGAACATTTTCATCAACTGTTTTACAATATCATGTGATAGATGGTAGCAACATCAAATGTCATGGCAAGAGCCTGGTGTGATGGCGCATGCCTGTAATCCCAGCACTTGGGAGGCGGAGGCAGGAGGATTGTTGTGAGTTCGAGACCAGCCTGAGCTACAAAGTGAGCTTAAGGCCAGCCTGAACTGCATAGTGAGACCCTGTCTCAAAAAGACAAAAAAAAAAAAAATGTCATGGCAGAAGAAATGACAGGTATATTTTACCCAGATTGTGTATATTTGTCAAATATAACACATGGAAGTACAATTAGTGATATGTTGACAAATATGACAATTTATTACCTAACAGTACAAAGATACCAACTCATAACCATTATTTGAAGATAACTTTAAAATATTTTCCTAAGAAATATATCAGTTAAATTCAACCCAAAGCTATTTATTATTTCCTAAACCTAGGGATATGAGTGGCTGTATTCAACTCTAATACTTCCATGCCACTTAAATATTTTTAAAGTAAAAAGATACAGAATACATTGCACAAATCATAGCCCAGAATTTTTCATAGTATCCTAACCACTGTATTTGACTGAAGTCAAGACCATTGGAACAGAAAATAAGGTTCTTCGATTTTATCAATATTGCTTTTTGTTTCATTTTAGGTAGTTTTGTCAGAGATGGGTATTCCATTGGCATTTAAAAATTGTAGGTGTGTGAAGGCTGGCTCAGGTAACTAGATGTTCAGCAGTTTGCAGAATAAAGGTCAATACTCGGAAACAAAATGGATTTAGCAATAATTCACCATTGTCTTTACATGAGGACTTAAGAAATACAGCAAAATATTTGTGTTGTATAGATATTTAGATTTTTGTGGATTGATGTTGCCTCATATACATGGATATAACATGTATTATCATAAACCAGAGGTAGAATTTATTTACCATTCATTCTTCAAAATGTCTACAACAGTCATTGAACACTTCTAGTAGGTAGACTCCAACAAAACAATTCTTAGAATCATATCTTAAGTGATGCCAGCTTATTAAGATCAGAAGTGACTGTTAATTGGGCTGCTAGGGGAGGTCTCCTAAAGTCTTCTCAGTGACTTGATAGAAGAAATGCTGATTAATGAGAATGGAAATTGTTACTTACATGTGTAATTTTTGAAAGAAGGAAAACCAGAAGGAGAAACAGCTCTGCTCTGTCATAGAAACAGTCTTCGCTCAAATCAAAGGCTTACAGAAAGAGCTGCAGTCTGCAAATGGGTGCTTCAGGAAAATTATTTCTCTAACAGATTTGACACATCTTGCAATGGATTCACACCGCCTTGGCAAGCAAATGGATTAGCTTTGATGGTGTTGCCAATAAAGCCGCAGTCTTTTGTTGCTGCGCAAACACATTTCTCTCTTTCTTTATATGGCCTCCAGCAAACTACACATGTTACTTTTGTTTGGGTAATTTACTGTTTTGGAAAAGGAAGAAGAAACTACTTTTCAGAGAAAACCATTGAAACTCCTTGGCTAGCAGCATCAGAATCACAAGCTTCAGAAATATCACCACAAAGCTTTCTCTGATCAAATGGAAATATTCAGAGAAAAAAAAATATCCATCTTACATCCAACCAGCAAAATTCCTCCAAACCTTCTTTCATAAAGCTTGATTTTTACAGGCCATCTGTTTCCAAATAGACCATATTCTTTGCTTTAAACATTGCTGTTAGTGTTACTTTTTAAATTTTATATTCCCCATTGTTTATCTACAAGATTAATAAATATTTCTGGAAGGGAAACATGAACATACATTAGAACATTACTGTATTCTTCAAGTAGGGTTGTTTCTTTTTGTTTGAAAGAAATTAATATTTAAAAATTTATGCTCTGAAGCTTTGGAATTGCTTGATCTTAAATATTACTTTGATTGATACCACAGTTTGACTCTGATTATTTGCTTTTAGTGTTCACATTTTCTTCATATCCTCGAATTCTTTTTGTTTTTTAAATCTCTGAGACTTTGTTGCTCCCAAAATCTGAAAAGGAGACAGTGAGCTGCCACTTGATTGACAATTGTGCTTAATTTTACATGCAAAAATTTTAATAGTCATTCTTTAAAAATAATCTAACATTAAGACAACCAAATAGATTTTAAAAAGAAATTTCAATTCTCTAAGTCTAGTATTGCTTGAAATGTAAAATAAAGCGAGATTTTTCCTGTTCAGGTCCTCAATATCACCAATTCTTAGAGAAATACAAACCAAAATCATGCTAGTGTCGGCTATCAGTATCAGGTATCGGTTCATACTCATGAGGAAAAAATAAAAGACAGGAAGGAGATAATAACCACAGTTGGGACAGGTGAAATTGGAACATGGGTAAAGCAACAGGGATATAAAACGGTATGGCATTCATAGACTATAACCTGTGTGGCACTTTCTTAAATATTCAACACAATTATCACATTGTCTAGCAATTCCAGTCCTAGGTATATACACAGAAAAATTGAAAACTAGAACTTGAACGGACATTTGTATATAATGTTCATAACTAAAAAGTGAAAACCATCACCAGCAACTAAATGGATAAACAAATTATGATTTATTCATGCAAATGTACTACCTTGCCTTATAAAGCAATGAAAGTCTGACATATGTTCCAATGTATTTAAGATCTGAAGCTATTATTCTAAGTTAAATAAGCCAGGCAAAAAAGGGACAAATGCTATATGAGTCTGCTTATATTACGTACGTACAGAAGTCAAATTCATAGAGACAGAAAGAATGGTGGCTGTCAGGGCTTGTGAGAGGGAAGAAGTGGCAAGTTATTCAATAGGTACAGAGTTTCCATTTGGGTAAAATGCAGGAAGACTCCCCAGCTGGATAATGGTGGCGGCTGCACAATCACATAATGGTTCTCCACGCATCTGAACTTTAAAATATGGTTAAAATGATAAAGATTGTGTTATGTTTTCCCAGCATCCAAATGATTTTGTATTCACAAAATAAATACATGTGTCTTCATAGAGATTGAGTAAAATAAAAGCAAATATTTATATTATTTCAAAATTATTATGTCTAACTGAGAAAGTTAATTTTCATGACCAAAATTATTTAAAATTTCCAATGCTCCTTTCTGGTTCTAAAAGCAACATTGGATATTTCAGACATAAAATGCCTACACTTCCTTCAATTCCTATGCCAGTCAAAGGATATTTAAAAGGCTCTTACAGTCAGGTACACCAAAGACAGTTGAGGAAAACTGGTACTGAAAGCCCTGTTTGGGTCTACAAGAATTATCTCCATTAAGGATATACTTATCTTCATGTGTAGAAAAAGACTGGGGCATATTGCTGCCAGTGCTCTGGAGATCACTTCCCCAGTATAGAACTAAGGAGTGAAGTATTACTTTACTCCCCTTCTCAAAAAAAAATTGTACTATTTTATAAGCTTCTCTTGTATGTATACATAGCCTACAAATGCTTTTCTAAAAGCATTTTGTGTAACTCGTACTAACCAAATAACTCACACACCAAGACACCGTGTCTAGTTTATTTACGTGTCTTAGCCACTGTGGATTTGCTTCCTTCTTTTCCCTTTATACTTTGTTTATTTTTGTTTTTGCTTTGCTTTGGTTTCTTTCTCTTTGCTTGGGAACGAGGCTAAAACACCATAATGTTCAGTTGGTCTCAAAGTGATTCATAATAATAAATTCTGCCACTTTGAGCCATATTTAAAGCACATTTAAATATTCACAAGTGTCTAAGCTATTTTAAAATGACCACATGTCCCTGGATGTTTTTTGGTTGTGGTGGCAGTAGTTTTAAACCAATTGTCATTGTCACTGGAGAAGTGATCTCCAGGAAAGAAATTAATTGTCATTACCACTAAGTCTTCTTCATGTTCATTAAATAAAAAAGAAAAGTAGAAACTCTATGTCTGCTCATATAGTCTCCTTAAAATGTAAACAATTATAAAATAGAACATTTAGTCTATGTATATTATTTCCAGAAAAAGTACACTAAAGATACTTTGGTAAATGAATGAACAGCAAATATCATGTGCGCACTGTTCTATCGCTATGGGGAAATGTAGGCTTGCCTTGAATTATTTCTTTATTGCCTTGCTTCAAAAGCTGTAAATTTACTTTTGAAAAGTTCTTGACTTCCTAAAGAACTCTACAGTTTCAATGAATATATAAAGCCACTGTTTGCACAATTCTGTCTTCACCTGTACCTGGATATTATGTAATACTTGAACAGAAAAAATAAATTAGTTTTGTATGTTCAAGTAAACCAAGTTATTAGATCATTTTATACTTATCTGAATGATTTATTTCCAACTTTTATTAATGTTTTTCCACTCTGTATAAATTTACATCTACAGATAATGGATAACAAATGAGCTATGATTTCCATGGTTTCTTGGTATATCCAAAGGATTTATAGTCTACAACTCTACCTGGAGACAAAATTTTATTACGTATACGCATTACAGGTGAATGTGTAACCTGGGAGACGGCTCTTTTTCTCTGCTCTTCTCGGTACCTGCGACATCAAGCACTCTGTTTAGAGAACTAGATTCACCATGTATTGCATTCTACCCTTGGGAGCCATTTCTGAGACTTGAATGCTGCAAATGTTTTAGCATATTACTAAGTTGAATCCAATCCATGGATTATTACCTCCACAGATGCCTGCTCTTCCTAAGCATAAATTATCTAAATGTTTATTTGGAAGAAAAATAAATAAATTGCTTTGAAGGTCATCCTGCAGTATGCACGGTCCTTGCTTCAGCCAATTTCACCATTATGTGGAATGTGCTCATCAGATTTCTCTTCTACTACTCACCTCATCAGACAAGCAGGCTGTCCATAAATCCATTATTATTTTACTGTTACTCCTATAATTTTGATAGGATTTAAGAAAAGAAGGAAGACAATATGAAATAATTTTAAATAAGAGCTCACATCAGTAACAGTCTGAGTAAAAGAGAAAGAATACATTCAAACAAGGCTATTGAGGACAGCAATTTACAAACACACAATAAGCACTTGTACTGAGAGATGGTTAAGCCCATACTGCATAGGAAGAGTAAAAGCAGCCACCTTCACCAAGGCAAGTAGAGACACTCTAGAACTGAGACATTTCAGGGGAGATACAGCTTTTAGCAGAAAAACCCAACTAAACAGAAACATCCCAACAAAGAAGAAGAGAACACATGTCATGACCTCATTCACTTTAATTCTTCCAAGCCTTGGTGAATTAGACAAATATGAAACCAAGAAGTGTTCATATAATTTGGAGGGGTCAGCCTCCTAGGGTACAGAGAAAATAAAAAGGAGTGATCATGGCAATGGTAGCGCATAATGAGGGACAAACAAAACTGTAGTTACTGTAGTCCTAATTAGTTTTAATAACATCTTTATTAACTAATATGCTTATGAGTGTGGCTGTGTATACAGAGCACCTATAAATACAGACAGAAAACCCAATTGACAGAGACGACTGATGGACATGTATAACAATACCTGCTTGTACAATCCTCGGTGTGTGCCTGGTTTGAAGCAATAGATAGATGATAGATAGATGATAGATAGATAGATAGATAGATAGATAGATAGATAGATAGATAGATAGATAATGTCAACACATTTACCTTCCACAGTAACCACCTGAAGTAGGTACTATTATAATTCCCATTGCTTAGGTGAGGAAAATGAAGTACAGAGAGTTTAAGTGATTTCTTCAAGCAGGCAGTTAGAGGAAGATAAGGATTTGCCACATGCTGAGACCCATCTCTAGCATTTAATTACGAATAAATCCTACATGATGACTTCCTAACATAGGCGCCTCACTCACCTAGACTGACAGAATGTGAGCCTGATGCTCGAGACCGTGTGATACAGTGGATGCATGCACAGAAGCATCCCTTGGATTGTTTCTCCCTATCCAAGTCCTCTGCAAGAAACAGCTTGGCAAGGAGGTGAGATTCTCCTCTGTCAGTGAGTACCTTGAGTGCTATTTTTCCAAACTGTAAGGTTTGCCTGAGACATGTCCTTTAACATAGCTTAGCTAACTTTCTCGGTCTTTACCTTGTCCAGTGAGTCTGAGGGCAGCTGAGTTAACTTGAGAACTGAGTCTCTCTAGATATTTACCTACAGCTGGAAGCACCTTAATCCCGAGGAGCAAACTGAGTAACAGGCACATTTTTCTGCATAGAAGAAACACAGAATCAATAAACTGTCCCCACAGTATAAAAAGGATGATACTTCCTTCCTGTGTTTCTAAATACAAAGAATAAACTTCCTTTTCAAACACATGCAGTATATACTTTTGATTTGAGCCAAGAGGAAAAGATTGGAAAATAAAATAAATTTCCCATTCGATCAACACATGAAGAATCTGCTAAACAAATTTTATATAAGAAGTAAATTTTATGGAAGAAAAATGGATAGATTTATAGTTCCATAATATAAGTTAAACCAAAGGAATAAAATACTCTTCAATTGCTTCGTCCAACTTGGTCTTATTCTGTCCCTTAATTTTGTGTGGTATGTTTTGTTTTGCCTTTAATATGTTCTCTTGGGAGTTTAACAGTGGGTGGTTCCTTGGTTTTATTCTGTATACAGTGTTATTGGGCATTATTAAATGTCTTATTATTTTCACATGGACTATTAAAATAGTCTTTTAAAATTAAACCAAATATAGGGCAGAATTGAAGATAATGATTCAATTTTGTGGGAAATTCATGCTGAAATAAATTATGTGTGGATTGTAATCCCTCTTGCACATGATACAAAGTAATCACAGTGTAACTAGGTTGGTTATATGCTAAATCAATTGAGATAACTGTTGAGGAAGGTAACCCAATGATATTAGAATTATAGATCTTTATGATTAATACTTCAAAACACTCTACCTAATACAGTTTCTTCTCCTGTTGTGACTATTGAAAAATTTTAGCTATATTCCTAACTTCACCCCAAAAAGAACTTTACCAGTATACAATCAACATTTTAAATACCATCCTGTTCTATTTGAAACTATGTATTCTCTCCCATTGTAGCCTGTCATTAGAGGTACTTACTGAAAGCAATTGGCAATACAATCATAAGAAAAACATTTCCTATAGGGTTTCTAGAAATGCACATAGAAAATCAATTTCCAAAGTCACAGGAGAGGAAAAGAAGCCCTGGCTGAGAAATTGTCCTGCTGGGAATTTGCTTCATACGTGCAAGAGTTGTGTAAATATTAAAAGGATAAACTTATTTTATAAACAATCGACTCATCAAACAAATGTGACATATTCACCTCAAGGTAATAAGGAAATCAATTTGGATCCTTTGAGGGGAAATTAAAAACAGAATTACATAATAAAACATTTGGTGGAAATGTTTTTAAGACATTGAGGTTGAAAGTGGCAATGATAGTGGTTGAGGGAGGGAAACAGAAAAAATGTAGCAAGAAATAAATCTCTTCTCCATTTTAATGCTGAGGGATATAGTTTTTAACCTATGATTTCTTTATCTGTGCACCCATCCACGTAACATTTAGCCTTGAGGGTAACTGCAAAGGTCCAGATATTGATTCACCCTCTTTAAAAGAAAGAATGCTTTTCTTCCTTGCATTTGGCCAAAAAGAGAATGGAAATTATTGTAAATGTATTCTATTCTGTTCTAACATTTTTTAATTAAGCTACTTTTCCTTTTATGGTTACAGTACTTAGATTAATCAAGCCTGAAACATCTGCAGCAAAGAATCTATGGGTTCTTTATTCTAGCACAGAAAAATATGCCTCCAAAAATAGAAGACTATGTAACATGCTTTCTTTTGAAAAAGCCTGTGGTAATTACTCCCAATAGTTAAACATTTCTTTCAACCTTTTTACTCTGTTAATCTGGATGTCATATTCCTACCTTTAATAATAATTTCAGTTACTCATTTGTAAGTGCACCTCCTCAGATTCAGATAATTCTTCATCTCTATTTGACTTATTACTGTCTGCTTCTTCCGCTAAAGATAGACCATGTTTAATGACAATATTATGTAAAATACCACCCGGCAGGAATTGCTTGCCTGCATTATGAGGGCATCTATATACTGTTTCACTAGATTTGTACAGACATCAAAACCTAAATTTTAGGATGATATCCAGTTACCTCACTAATCAATCCAGTAAAAAATAGACTCCTTATTATTAATTCAATGGCAGAGTACTCCAAGTGGCACTTAAAAGAGGCAGCAAACCAGAAAGAAAACAATCTGAAGTCTGTAATTGTATTTCAGAAAAAAAAAATTAAATCATAAACAGACAGTTTTTGAGAATTACTCAAAAGCCAAATTCTACTAATTTATAAAAAGCCTTGTTTTTCTGAAGCAGATTGTCTTAAGATGAATGAATCATGACACGATCCTTGGTACTTAGCTAGGACATCTGTTAGGTGGGAAATTGCATCTCACGCCACATGCATAATGAAGGAGTGTGCTCCTCATGTGGAGATGTGCAAGTCAAGGCAAGGAGCCTCGGGCCAGATGGAAGAGCTGACTTGCTGGAGACTGCCTGTGACATACAGGTGGTGCTAGGTGTCTCTTAAAACATATATCACCTCCACGAGGTCTCAAGGGGAACATGTTTAAGGCTGCTCAATATTCCACAGATGCCAAACCAATGCTCTTGTGAGACCTCTGCTGTTGCCCTGAAAACATAATGTCAAAATATAGACCACCCTGGATGGAAAGATATCTCAGTGGTCTAAGTGCCTGCCTGGCAAGTGCAAGAACCTGGGTTCAATCCCAAGTACAACATGCTGTGAAGGCCCTGAAACCCAGGCAAGCTGTGCAGGCCACCAAAGCCAAGTGTGGTGACACACGCCTGTAATCCCAGCATTGGAGAGGCTGAGACAGGAGGATCACTACAAGTCCCAGCTGCATAGCAAGACCCTGTAAAAATAAATACACAAATATGTAAAAATATATTTAAAACATAGACCACCCTTATTACCCTTATTAATATATATACATTAATATATATTCTTCATAGTAAGTTCTGCAGAAAACACTTCAAAGATTAGCATATCACTAACGCATATGTGCTACATATTAAGTAGAATACCAAACTACTTTGAAAATATCAGAGGGGCTTCATACCTTCTAAATGAGCTACTAAATATTTCCCAGTTAATTAGGTAACTATTGAAAGACTTGATAAATCTGAACAAGCAATAACCCTCCACATCCTGCAGTTCAAATTGTTAGTAATTTTTGACACTTATGAAAATGTAATCTTTAAACTTACTTTAAAAAATGTGTAGCAAGCCTTATTTGTACATATGTGTGTACATATATGTATGTGCCTTTGTGTCTTATATTCATGAATACACATGTGTGCACCTTGAAATTTACATTTAGCTTACTTTTTAATCTCTAACCTGACTCATGACTCAGGTCTACTGCTGTTAAAAACCATCCTAAAACTTCGATCTTCAGGGAGCTAGGTGAAGGTAAGTTGCATTGGAAAACTCTTATCTTTACAATGCACATTTCCTACTCTAAATTGTCCTCAAGGGACAACTTGCTGTCAGTCACACAGTCATTCCCATTCCCAAATATTAATTCTGCTAACTCAGTGGTCAGACGAAACAATTTTAAACACTTCAATGTATCCCAGGAGTTTGAGAAGTCTAAGAGACCTCGAGATCACTTAGTGGGAATTTTGAGTATCATTTTTCTTTCCAACTACCCTACAGTGGGCAACTTACTTAATGCTTCAATTTTCTTTCTGTTGCCGTCACCACGGCATGTTACTTGGCAGTTTGCCAGTCCTGCTGATAGATTCTCTGACAGATTCACTGCAGATTCGAAGTGCTGAACACGCTTCCCACTCTTCCAACCTTAGAACCGTGGCACCTGCTCAGGTGCAAGTGGAGGAGGGGATGCCCCTGCCTGTTCTCCAAATAGCTACTTACACAATGCAGATGCTACATGGGATTTTAGTTTCTCAGATAGGATGAAGGGCAGTGCTTTGAAGACTGTGCGACTCTGAAAATCTCATAAGACGCAAAATTAATGACATATTATCCTATGGAATTTAAGCAAAAGCTTCTGAATCTAGAGATTAAAATTTCTTTCTTTCTCTAAAGTCAAAAAAGAAGAATTGGACTCAATTTATGAGCCAAAACACAGATATCTTCATTTCATGGAATTATGGATTTAAAACATGTTTTGTGGAAAGAATGTATATTCTAACTAAATGTAGAGAATAGTTAAGTTTATAAAATGATAATTATGAGATACACCAATGAAGCATAAACACCTTAAATATATTGTTGTATGCTCCCCCTTAACATATGAGTGTTTCTGCCCAAAGATATAAGAACAATATTCATTAAAGTTCGTGTATTTTCTTTTATTATATAATAGTCAAGTCATTGTTATATTTTTTTTTCTTTTAAGGAATGCTAACTACATTCTGCATAGCAATCTGTCACACAGGCATGCCCACTTCCTTATTATTATTTAGAATAAAAGCTTTGTTCTCATAAATATTACATGCATTAACAATCTTAATGATCAAATTTTTATAGATATTTTCTGAAGAAAAGAACTATAATAAACATAGATAAAAAATTACATAAAATCCATAATTAGACTATCAATACATAGCTCCCAAAATTGTGACTAAAAATGTACAAAAATATTCATCCTATTTCATCTTCTGAAAATAACAGGATTTTCTTGGTAATGTTTTAAGTATTCTTTTGGATTAATAGCTTAATGTGATGTACATTTATTTTAGGTTTCATTTATTTTGTTATTAGTACAGTTAAGCACTATTATCCCAAGTTTTTGTGCTTTGGGCCATTCTTTAAGTTATAATGATATTTTGCTTATTTTTAATATTTGTTGTATATAATATTAGTTGAACTTTTCTATGCTTTCTAAGATTCTCTAAAATAAATTTTTAAGTAATTTATAAAATTAATTAATAAAAGTACTCACTTTTTATTAAGATTTATTCTCTCTCTCTTTCTCTCCCTCTCCTTTTTATAACTTTTGAAAATCATTATTAGAGGCTGGAGATTCAGCTCAGGGGCACAATGTCTGCTTAGCAAGTACAAGGTTCTGAGTTTGATTCCAGATTATATATATATATATATATATATATATATATATATATATATATATAATAAATAATTTCATTCATTTTAGTGAGCAAAAAATAATGTCAATGAAACCATTTCAAAACAGGTTACTAGGATGGTTACAATAATTAATACATAGCATATTGTTGTCTTTGTAAAAGTTATTCAGAGAATAAGTTGCAGACATGATATCTTGTCTTAATATTAGTACAAACTTTTATTATCAGTGAACTAAGAGACAGTAGTTGTTTATCATAACTCTCTTACATATATGTATATATATATATATTTCTCTCTTAAAATTGAAATTAATTATTTATTTCCAGATTGGTTTTGTTGTTACTACTGTTATGACAGTAACCATGGTAGTGAATGCCCAGTCTTTTAATTTTTAAGACTTCAATGTTATTTTATTTTTCATAAGTATGTCTTTGCAGCACATAAGAATAATAATTGCATTCGTGATAGGGGGCTGGTTCATGCATATAATACAGTTTAGTTTTTTTTTAATCCATCCTGTTTCCTTCCCTTCATTTCCCTCCTCTCCACCTCTGTCTTTTGGTCTCTTCCCTCTTGCTAAAGTGAAAGGCTATCTCCTTTTCCTGTGATCTATCTCTGATTTTACGGGAACATTTCAGTTAGCTCAGTTGTTTAATCAACTACTTATGCAAATGTAGTCAGGAGCAGCATACATGGTTTGATCCCCAGACCTGCCCTTAAGGCAGCCTGAGCCAGCCTCCCCCCCCCCAAAATAAATAAAGTTCCTTATCTTTTCTTTTACTCTTTGTTACTATTTTCATGTATTTAGTACAAGGTCTATGGTTGTCTCAAAATACACAGATTGAATTCGTAGTGATCCTCCTGTTTTCAGCCTCCCAGTTGCTGGAATTACAGGCGCACACCACCACACCCAGTCTCCATCACTGTCTCAGTGCCCCCGGGGGCAGGACTGGCCCGACACACCTTTTACTCTTTATTTATATTTTGGATGATTTCCTGAAACTTGTTATAGGTGACAAAGTGTGAGCATATAAGTGGACTTTTTCCAGCTAGCTAGTAAGTTCTCACAAGTCCTAAATGCTTGTACACAGGTTTGGCTTAGCTTGGTGCAATTAGAAGCTGTAGATGAAGAGGTTACCTAGCAAGTGTAAATTTGTGTCCTGGCTGGACAGTCACAGAGCCAGAATTCACATCTCTGCTGATGTCCCTGGGTGCTTTGGCTATGAAGTCTACCCTGCCCATCTTTCTAGCTTCATTCCACATTGTCTCTCTGCTGTCAGCCACTAATTTGACTTTACATAAATCAATGACCACAATAATCACTCAACTTTAGAATAACCCTTTCAAAAACTCATACCCTGTTATGAAGAAGAGAAGAAACTCACGTGAAGCATTTTAGCAATATCTATGAAGCATAAATATGTATTTGGCATTATCATTCCTATTTTGCTTTTATTGTTGCTGGTTCTGCTGCTGCTGTTACTGTTACTGTTCTTGCATTTTGTTTTGCTTGCTTTTGTTGTACTAGGGGCTTAACCTAGCACATTCTTACTGAGGTTCAGTCCCACTCTCTTATTTTTAACGTGAGACTAAGCCTCAACAAGTACTGAATTGGTCATGCTGGCCTTGAAACAAGACACGTGTAATTTTAATGCAAGAATTTATCTATTGGAATACATCTGACAGACACGTATTTATAAGTGTTTCCTGGTTTGCAAACAAAGATGTTTCCTAGAATGCTATTAGTAATATCAAAAACATTTATGTGGAATAACAATTTTATTTGGTGGGGAAACTCTATTAAAACTATTAAGTTTCAAAACAACTCAACTTCATAGACACAGGAAAGAATGAAGTGGGTCTGGAAATGATAAAATGGAAAAATATCCAAGAAATACAATAAATTGGAAACACAACCAATGATTGAACATAGTATGGTCTCTTTTTCATACATTGTAATGCATATGTACATGTGTATGCCAGTATAAATGTTGATATTGTTAAGTATTAAGAATATAGATATAAACATGGGTATAGATATAAATGAATGTATAAGGGCCAGCAAGATAGCCCAGCAGACTAAGCCCCTGCTTAGACACATGCAGGGACCAAGGTTCAATCCCTGGCACCATATGCTGTGCCAGCTTTGCCCTGAGCATGCTAAGCCAGCCACTAAGTCTGGGCATGGTAGCGCATGCCTGTAATCCTAGCACTGAGGGTGCTGAACATAGCAGGATCACTATGAGTCTGAGCTGTGTCATGAGACCCTGTACGGAATACATTAAATAAGTGAACATATAGGTGCAGATATTTTAATAAAGACATAGATAGGCTTATAGGTTTAGACATACAATTTCAAACTGATACAGAGAAAGATCATTATACAGAGGTAGAAATACTAACAATGATGATTAAGAGCGCTTCCTCCATACCCAGAACCCTACAAAGCCGCAATAACCAGTACTCAAACTTGACTTTTTGCACCTCCTTTTGTCCTCACAGCACTTTCCTTAGAAACGTTAGCATAGGTGTAGCTCTATGCTGATAAAAACAACACTTCGGTCTCAAACTGGCCTTCTCTCCGCACCCTGATCAGTCACTTAGTCCAGAAATTCTGGGACAACATAAACAAGATTCCTTAACAAAGAACACAAGCATCTGAAACCATAGCTCAACTATGTATTATTTCACTTTGCATTTCGCATACACTTAAAAAGTATGACAAAATTAAAATAGACTGATTTTTCTCACTTTCCCCTCTCCTACCCTATTTCACCCCATCCCTCTAAGTAAAAATACAATTAATTACTAAGGCAAATAATTATTCATCCTTGACTCCCTTTTTCCTGTTAATCCAAACCTCACAATGTGTAAGATCAATGTTTCAATTGATAAGACATTAAGATATTTGTTTCATCATATATCTTGTTAAACTTATCTACAGTATTTTAATTCAAAAATCTTAGTGATGTGCATTTAATTTGATCACTAATCATAGAAAGGAATACCCTTATAATGTACATTATTTTCTGGACCACATAATTTTCATCCATACCCAATTTTTCACAAGACTATAATTCTTTTAAAAAAAAAAAAGCTATACTCTGGTTTCTCTTCAGATCGTATAAATCTTTCGCCTTTTCTTTTTTAAAAAAAGCTTTCATATTTCTATTTATTTATTTGCTATATGGTCTCCCTATGCAGCTCAGACTAGTACTGATCCTCCTGTCTCAGCCTCCCCACTGCTGGGATTACAGGCATGCACCACCATGCCCGGTGTCATGGTCAGCAAGATGCAGGGCTGGCAGGGCATGCAGTACTGGTGCAAAAACCTGGGTTCTTGACTTGCTAGCCAGGAGCTTAGACCGCCAAGCTATCTCCCCAGCCCCAAAACTATTACTCTTAAAACAATACAATTCAGCAACTGCATATCACATAAATCTGCAGGTGTGTTTTTTTTTAATTTTTATTTTATTGAACTACAAATATCAAAAAATATAGAGCGCTTCACCAATTTGTGTGTCATCCTTGCTCAGGGGCCATGCTAATTTCTCTGTATCATTCCAATTTTAGTATATGTGCTGCCGAAGCGAGCACTGCAGGTGTGTTTTTAAATAGTGAAGTGACAGCTGATCCTTAAGTAGCTTGTGAAGAAATATTTTCGTGTTCATAATAGCAAAATCACCCTCTTCCTTCTCTACCCTCTTCCTTCTCTTCTTTTTATTCTTCATCTTCATCTTTGACTTAGCTTTACAGCTTCCTCCTTTCTCCTACTTCTTCTTTTCCTCCTTTTACTTCCTCCTCCTCTTCCTCTCCCTCCTCTTTCTTCTCCTTTTCCTTCTGTTTCTTCTCTCTTCCTTCCTCTTGTCTTCTTCTATGGGGCAGGTTTCTCTATGTAACCTTGAACTCACAATCCTCCTGCCTCAGGTTCCAGAGTAGTGAAATTCAAATCTTCAGATTCACATATATTTAAAAGAATGAATTGAAGAAGTTTGTGTATATCTCTTACTGAGTCAAATTCCCACGTTGTCTAATACACATCAGTTTCTAAAATCAGATGCCTCTGGAAATAGTATTAACTTTTCCTGGAAGGCGGGAAGTAATGCGTGAAACTTATGAATTAAACATGAAGAAATAAATGTGAGAGAAATGCCATCATAGCATGAAGAAGGTTGATCAATTTGCCTATAATAGACCCCCCAAAAAAGACCCATCCGAGTATTCTCCCTTGTCTCTGGTGCCCTCCAGTCCTCTCCTCCTCCCTCTGCCTCTGTCCCCACAGACACACACCCATGCATATTCCCTCCACGTACGAAACAGATGAGCACAAACAGCTTTTCAATACTCACATACAGACCTACAAAACAGAAGTAAATGTCACCAATAAGTGAGATCCCATTAATACTGCATAAAATATGATTCTATGGCTTTGGACCACCACTTCACCCACTAAGGGAAACAATTCTTAATGAGAAATTGCACAGGCAAAGGAAATAAAATGTCAAATACAGAGCGGATGGAAGAAGCCTTTCTAGAATTCACTGAAATCACATTGCCAAGGCACCAAGCAGCCTGTGGAGGCACCCAGGAGGTGCGCACCTATTAGCCATTTTCATGTAAATTATGAGCCAAGCAAGCAAGTCAAAAATAGTGACAAACACTTAAGCTACAGTTGTAGACACTAATCGAAAGCTTGCCTTCACCTGTGCTCAGTGGGAACCATGCTTTATTACTTTACTTTCAAGCTAACAGAACACAATTAAACAAGAAATAGTGCATTTAACCAAGAAAAGCCATCCAACAGCAAGTTATTTAGAAAAATGTAATGCCAAAGTGTTTCATTCTTGGGTTCCTTTACAGCAGAGGATTTTATAGCCTTCCTATGGAGAAGAATAAGGATATACAACACCTCACTTCCCTTCTGTCCATACGTACTCTGCCCCTTCTTGGACTTTTTTGGACCCTTCTAGAATTTCCTTGCAATTTTTTTTTACTTGCTAACTAGCTAAATGTGGAAAAAACTCAGATATGACCAAAATGCTCTCAATGCCTGTAGGATGAAATCTGAACTGCTCCTTCTAGAATTGAAATTCATTCATGAATCAGCCCCTTGGGTCTCCAGTCTCTGTGACTATGAACAGCTACAGGATAATGAAACACTTGGCAAAGCATGGATTCAAAGGAATGTTTCCAAGTGAGTCATGGGGCAAGGTATTTCTTTCTTTCTGAATACGTCTTCAAGATCGCTGAAGGATGTTTCCTGAGATGCACTGCCTGGAATTCAAACCTTGTCATCTCAATTACTATTTCTTTCGCTGAAGCATAATGCAGAAAGGACTTATACTCATCACCAGACCTTCATGAAAGAGTTAGGTTTCCTGTTTACTGATATGACATTTTTAAACACACAGAATGTCTTGGAATTACTCACCCTCTATTTGATTCACAATATATTCATCACCCAGAATTCAAGTTTACACCCTAATCTTCATCTTTCTAAAAAATACACAATAACAACATTCTCATGGGTAGCATTCATTTTATCGATATTCTCTTCAGAGACCCCGAAGATGGCTCAAATTTCTTTGATTAAGACCCTCTCAGGACTTTCTGTAAGATGAAATAAGGGTATATTTATATCACACTCCCACTGCAAAAATCAGTACAACATAAGTAAATTATTCCAAAAACTTTCTCAGAGTCTGGCTCCTTGGCTAAAAACCATGTGTATCACAGTTTTTACAAAAACACATACCACTTCCTCAATAGAATAGGGCGGCTCCATCTGTGAGGTTCTATTCAACTATTGTACAGCGTGGAAACACATATTTATGAATCATTTGTCCAACAGACCTCGCTGGATCCTTAACACCTGCTGTGTAAAACATATCTGCAGGCATATGAGCAAAATGTTTCAAAACTCATGAGAAACCAAAACAAAGCGGCTCTTTTTAAGTTTGACGTAAGAAAATAATAAATTTAGTTAAATCATATTTGTGAACTGGACTTGAAAATAGCAAACACCACTTTCAAAACATGACAGTGGAGAGATCTAAAGAGGGGCAAGACAGCGATTACTAGAAAGCCGAGGGGCCTGCTACTTCTGAGTAGCCATCGAGCTTCTGCTTCCTTCTGATACCTGCCTTTCCATTCACCTACACACACACACCTAGACTTTTAAGAAAATCTTGGCCCTTTTGTCTTTTACCTTTGTGTTTTCTTCAGTCTGACGTTTGTTGTGAAAGTAATCAAAAAGTCGTAATATTTAAGGAACATACTGGCAATAAAAATGTAAAAATGATGGTCTTGTCCTTTTTTATTATGTGTAGATAGCTCGTCTAAGTAGGATCTGTCCATGCAACTCTCTTGTGACCTTGGTTGCTTTTGTTCACATCATCTGCTTTTTCCACTATAGCATTACCCACTCAGCACTCAGCACTGAAATAGAGAATCATTTTACAGACAGTTATCTGACTGATTTGTAGATAGACTACTAAACAACTGGTTGACTGCTATTTCCCCCTTCATTTTCCCCTGCATTGATCAAATAATCCTGAATCATGAGGCGGCAGTCCTCTTACTCACCTATTGACTCCATGTTCATTTTCTTCTCTCCAGACTCTATTTCATTTCCTCTTTATCTGACTCAGCCTCGTTTTCACTTTATCATGGGGAGCAAGTCAATTTCAAGTCAGAGGGTTATCACTGAAGATTATCAGGGTGGACATCTGTTCATACACAGACGCAAAAGATGGCTAGACATATGAGGATATCACACACACACACACACACACACACACACACACACACACTCCCTACTTCCAGAACAAATCTGTCAGCTGTCACTCGGCCCTTGCTAGGTATCTCACTTTGATTACTAGTGGCCTCCAGGTCAGAGGGGGACAAAAGTAGGGACAGAGAAAAGCAATAAATAAGTTCTTCTGACAACTGAGATTTTATCACCAACAGTGATATGATGACTAAATGCACAGAATAATAAAAGCTTAATTCCTCTTACTCTCTATAGACAGGGTACTTAAAACCATTTCAAGCCTCCCAGACAGAATACTGTAATTTTTTTGGAAGAAGAAGAGAACTAACTCACACTGTTATTTGAAATTTAAAGTAGTTTCATGGTGCTAAAATTTTATCAGAGTTTACTGCTAGTGTTTCAAATGGATACAGAATGACATGATACTCCTGCCTTGAAAACTGCTGTTTATATGTAGCCTGGCACTACATTTCTGTAATGCTTCAATTTTAGTTGTGATTAAAATGCTATGTCCTTAACTTGAATTAACATTTCTGTTTATGAATTATCCAAAGGGAATAACAATGGAATTCTCAACTTTAAAAGTGAAACAGTGCCTCTGGAAAGTAAAACCCCACACTAAGAGAGATTCTCTAATGTGTTGTTCTCATCCGGGTATAATTTGGTCCTCGGGGGATATTTGGCAATATCTTGAGGCATTTTGTTCTTCGCAGCTTGGGGGTTCTGCTGGCATCTAGTGGGGAGAGGTCAGGGATGCTGCTGAATACCCTACCAAGGAAAAGATACCCCACTCCCTGCAACAACAAAGTATCTGCAAACACCAGTTCTGTCAAAATGGAGGAACTCTGTTCTATTGGAAAAGCACCCAAGCTCCTAAGGAACACCATCACCTTAAAAATGAACAAAGGCAAAATAAGAATACACAAGCCCACAAAGTTATGTTTACATTATGATAAATTCAGAGCTACCCGTTGTCAATTAGAAAAAACTATTTATCCTTGTGCTTGGAGCTCTAACAAACATGAGAGGGGCTTCATTCCAAATTTCACTGAACAGTGCGAGATAGCTTGGCCCTCTTGAGAGCTTGTGCCTTCCCATGTTGCATGCTCTTGGCCAGCAGTGGCAGTGGAGAAGAGCAATGGACGGACTTTTTTTTTGTTGGCTGACACAATTTTAAAATCCCCTGAGAGCCATATTACGAACTGTTCTCCAAAATGGTCAGCTTAATGAGATCAGGACGGTTCAATCTGGACAGAAAGGGTAAGAAGGGATTACTGCCTAGGTTAATAGCATAATTAAGGAAAAGAGGGGTGAACATGTGTTTATTCATCAAAGGTTATTGTACAAAAATTAAGATTAAACCCTTGCAATTTAAAAGTAATAAATTTACTGAAAAATAGTCTACATACCCCTTCATACATTCAAAAACTTTATTTTTTTTTTACTCTCAAAAAGAAGTTTGATTTTAAAAACTAATACCTTTAAAAGATCGTACATAAATTTATTTGTATAAAGAATCCTTTTGCAGTAGGATCTTAAAGACCACCAAGCTGTTTAGAAGTTGTATTAGATCTGTGCTGGCTGTGGTCGCTGTACCTATTAAAAATGCTAAATAGATGCCAGGTGTTCACAAAAAAAGTTGAAAAGGATAGACTTTGGCCGAAAGGTGCCTTCTGGAAATAAACCAAACTATGCTTTAGAACTAAGTGGGTAAGAGGAGTAGCCAGCCACTGATCTGCTGAGCTGTGTGTCACACACCATGAACACTGCTGGGGCAGGTGGGACATCAACCATGGTGAACAAAATTGTGCCCCTCTCTCTGGGCTGTTTTAGGTCACAGGTGACTTTGCTTTGCAAAGCCCCCATCCTAGAACTATGGCTGATGGAAGCCAAAGAAAAAGGGAGAGAAAGCCTCACAGCAGCTATCAATTACTTTACATACTTCTCACTATTCATTAGTCAGGGTTGGGTACCTGTTTCCACACACGAGAAAAAAAAAAAAGCTAGAAAGCATTATCTGTAGCAACAACTTCTATCATCATTTCGAAGACATTCTGCCCTGGAAGCCCACTCTGCTCTTGCTACTCTTGTTACTACCAGAGAGGGAGACTGACAAGGAGAGGGAACAAGATCTCTGTCATTTTTGGTGACATTAACTTCTGGTCTAACACAGGTAAGTCATCTTGACAGATCTCAGATTAAATATCTATACTGTAAAATTTAACTGAAATAAGCTAAGAGTTCTTCCTTCAAGAATCCCAGAGGAGAAAAATTCCTAAACAAAAAATTTCCAAAAACTTATGGATTTTTAATGTCTAAAAGTGCACTAAATTTCCATCCGAGAATGTGATTTTTGAGGTATTTATGCTCTTACCACATATGTCTCTTCAAGCTACTATTTAAGTGTTGGGTTGATGGGTCAGATCAATAAGTCCTAGCTTGCTTTCCTGAATTTCCAATCAAAAATGCCTAATGCAGCAATGATTTGGAGAAAATAAATTGCATTAAAAAGAGGCACAGGTTTCAAAGGTACCAAGAAGAATACAGAGAAAGAGTGCCTAAAGTGACTATGTCAAATTGATATTGTGTCTCCCAAGAGCAGAGCACATGAGAGAGAGCTCAGAACAAAGATGAGAAAATGGTAAAAGACCAGTTTATATTTGTGGAAATGATCTCTGCCATAGCCAGAGGCAATCTGCAACCGGCATCTCAGTGTTGGTCAGAAATATTGAAAGCAGCCCAGAGGCTGAGCTAAATTATACTCTTGACACACCCAGAAGCAGTTGTTCCTATCATTAATCTAGATATTATCCTCTTCGCTGACTCCAGGCTCTTACTCCTTTTCTTTTTCTGATTCTCTCTGCTTTTTCAAGGGAAAAAGTAGTGTGAGAAATGAGGAAACTAAAGCTGAAACCTTATACACTAACTCAAGGAGAAAATTACGTATGGCCCAATATTTCATAATAGCTAACTCTGAACAAAGTTTGTCTTTAAAATTCTCTGCTGAAGAGTTCCTTAATTATGGAACTTCCTAACAGTAATAGGAAAGTTGTATTTTATAGCTCACCTTTCAGAAGTATATGTATAATTGGAAGCACCTGACCTGACTGTAGTTATTTCTTTTATTCAAATATGAAATTAATATTTCCTTTAAATCATGAACTTCTTTTCACTGATATAACTTTTGTTTTAAATATTCCAATATATACATTAGGAAAATGTTACTGTGAATTTTTTTCAATTTGCTTGACTAGAGAAAGTTTTAAGAGTATCTGTTATTTTAAAATAAAGTATCTTCCTAATTAAAGCTAATTTATTAGAGGAAATGTATGCACATATGTACTTTATATGCACATATGTTTGTACACATAGATATATCAGATATCCATGTAGGTTAGACACATAAGCATATTTTATACATTCATATAGGTGTACATGTATATGATGCATAAATAATTGTATATGTAGCCTATATGGATGTAACAATGATTGCAGTAGATGCCCTGTGTATCACGCAGATCTCCCTTCTGTACTGAGGATCTCCATTTCCTTAAATACTCCAGGAAGCGAGAGGAGGCAAGTATGCTCAGAGGCAGGTAACTTAGCAAAGTTCCATCCTTCCTCTCCTTTCACATCCCTTCACTACTGACTGCTCCACCAAAAGATATAAAGACTCAGCTATCTTACTGTGGTTCAGATATTTCTGAAAGCCCAGTTCAACTACCATTCCCTGCAGACTCTCTTGAGGCCTCCATTGTGGTTATACCACTTCTGTACCATGCTATAGCTCTTTCTCACCCCAACCTTTGTCTCTTCTTTCTCATATGGTGTTGATCCCCAACACACCCCCTATTCTGTATATCAAAATCCCTTTCCTGGAAACTAAACTAAGATAAATAAGTATTTTTGCATAACATCACAAGGGTTTTATTTGGGTAATTTGCTTAATTTTTGCTGATTTTGCTTACCTTTCTACAAAATGAAAAAAAAAAATAATGTACCCATGTCAAATAATTACTCTTATCACAAAAATAGATAAAGCATTTGAAGGTATTAAAATGGCATCTAACATATAATAGGATCCAACAAAATATTAACCATTATTATTGTAGCAATAACTCTTTAAGTATCTTTCAAATGATTGGGCCATATTGCACTTTGTGAATACTTAGATAAAATGGGTTGCAAAATTCATACTTGCATTTGTATAGATAGACAGATAGATAGATATAGATAAAATCTATAGATATTATCCCTGAAAATATTCACAAGAGAGAAATCTCCAGAGAAGAGATGTAAAAACCTGGGAAAAAGACATTTTAATATAATATCTTTATATACTCTATTATTTTTGAAAGCTGTAACCTCATATTAACATTTTTAAAGTTGAACATCTTAAAATATTTGGCTAAGTTGGGCTCATGGAAGAAACAATAGAAAATAGATTTTCTTAATACTACAATGTACCTACAATATAAGAGATGACTACATCCTTAAATCCTTGCCAGCATTGTCTTGCTAATTTTATAGGCAAACTACCCCTCTTTTACATTACATGATAGGTTTGCACTGTTCAAAAAATATGTGTTAAGCAAATACATTTGATGGTTTGGGGTGAGGGGATCTCCAAAGATGATGATATGAAGCCTTCAGCAAATCAGCCCCACAGAGAATTATAAAACTGGACAATATTGTTAAAAAGCTTTCAATGTGTTGAAAGTGATTAAACAATAAGCTAAGGGATGTTTATTCATGAAGAATCACTGACTCTCTGATTGTGTCAACTTGAGTGAGGAATGCCAACCAAACTGGACATGGCCAAGAGGGTTTGGTGAAGACAGATGACTCAGCCTCTTAGGCTTGTTGACTGAATGGCAAGAAGGAGCCCCAAAGCAGGAAGATTCTCTTCTGTTTCTTTAGAGTAGTTTCAGTCTTCACCTTCACCTTAGATGTCATCTGCTGGCTTTCAGAATAAACCTTTCAGCTTCCTAATACAGACTGGAATGGAATATGCTACAGTGAGCTCTGGATCTCCACTGGATCCTTCAGTTCTCCAGCACACACTCTTCCACACCTTCCACATTCTACAGTTTTCCACACCTGGTTCTGCAGGCAGCCATGGTAAACGAATCATGTCAGTTCTTACATACTTGCACATCTCACATTTAAATCTATTTCTGTAGCGAGCACTGCCTGTCACATACTCCTTGGGAGAAAGGCAGGGGACTAAGGCCTTGCTTGCTACTCATATTTGCTTTTGTTCTCCACACCAGTTGAAAGGAGTAGAATGAGGATTCTGATTGGTCTTCCAACATTCCAACTTTGTCACAGCTGTCATGCAATGTATTGAATGCTGTGTCATGCCAAAATGTGTACACTGGATACTAGATCCAAAAAAGTAATATGAGGAGGTGAAGCCTTTGAGTAGTAACTAAATCACAAATGGATTCTAAATGGAATGAATGCCCTATGAAAGGAGTCCAGAGTACATTCTGGCTCCCTGTTCATCGTGGTAGAGAACAGCAAAAGCTCAACTATCTATGACCCAGAAGAGTGTCCTCATTCAAAGCACATTACATGAGGCCTCCTTTCAGAATTTTAAGCCTCTAGAACTGCAAAAAATAAGTTTTGTTATTTATAAGCTCCTGAGCCTACAATATATCTTCATGTAAGAACCTGACCGAACATATCTCACATCAATTAACATCACTATCCTCAAAATTCAAATATGAAGTATATGCACTCACAATTATCAAAAACTCTACTTCAGTTTTTGCCTATAAAACTTAGATTCAAATGCATCTTAAGTGTGGCTTTACAATTATAATTTGGATATTTTTTTTTTATTTTGTTAAAGCACTGAGGAACAAATCTACTTAGGGTTATGTCAACTTCAGTAGCAAAATAGATGACTCACAGTCATTGAAGATTCTCACTTCTCCCATTACTCATTCTCTGGTCCTGCCACAGTCCTGCTGAAAGCTTTTTTAAAATATCTGTTCTGCTATTTCTGCTCTTTGCATTCAAAAGTGTTACCTTAAATGTGCTCATTACTGAACATTATATCCTTGCGTTTTGCACAAAATTCTGACAAATGCATTTAAAAATAAGATGAAAAATTGCTGAAGTACAACCTCATTTAAACAGTAGCATCAACAGTGGGAAATTATAACTACACACACCACATTTGAAACTTTCAAAAATATGTAGAGTCCATATTGCTGGATACTGAAAAATGCCTTTTTAAAAGTTTATTAATATTTCAGTCCGCTGTAAGTGTTTTCATATCTCCTTTTCCTCAGGGTTCACTTAAATATATCTTAACACAAAATTTATCTTAAATTCTTCTGAAGTCAAATTGTATCAGGGAATAATATAAAGTAGAAGAGATGTTGGTAATTATTAAATAAAAGAATCTAGTTTTTTAAAACTTTATCACAGACATACCAATTTTACTATTACTTTCATTTATTTTTAAATTCTAGTATAGAATGATTCTGCCCAAGGATTCAATTGAGAACAAAGAATCTAAATAAGTTTGTCAATTTCATTATATCCTTTTCTTGCACGTATTTCTGATCAGCTTAATGAAATTGACATAAAATTACACTGCTGCATTTAAACTACAAACATTTGTATGGTATTAAAATAGGAGAAAACTTTTCTTCCAGTCCAGATTTAAAAGACTAGGTACTTATTGAAACTTCTGACCCAAGAATTTATATCTTCACTACCTATCTATGAAACTCTGGCAGACTGACGATAAAAAAAAACCCTCAGGCCTTTTATAAATCTTGACATTTGTATATTTAGAATTAAATAAAAAGGACAATTACTTTATTGAATATACTCAAAAACATATTAGAAAGGCAGTGGCACAGCACCTACTTGGAAAGCTTAAATCCCTGAGTTTGATTCCTACTACAAAAAGTAAACAAAGTACAAGTATAAAAATATATTATAAAAATTTTTCATCTACTTCTAATTTAACTTTGCGCTGGTATTATAGTTATTAGCACTAAAGGCACATAAAGATTATATATCCTGAATGTATTCTCAATCCTTTATTCCAATTTTAGCATCTATAAAAGTTTTATAAATCTCAAGAACAAATCAATTCCACACAAAGATTTGGTATAAATTAAGAAAGATAAAAACTGGGAAGAAGCATATGTTGAATTAAAAGCACACAATGAGGGGGGAGTGGTTTTAAGATTCCCTATGCTTAAAACAAAATCTCAATGATCATCTGCCATATCTTTAAAGTAACAATAGCGGCCTGGGAGAGGGCTCAGGGGATTAAGCACTTCCTTGGCAAGCACAAGGGCCTGAGTTCAATCCTTGGTTCCCACCCAAAAAAATAAAAAAAAAAACAACCCTGCTCTCTTTCCAATTTGGCCCCGGCAGAACGGCTCCCGCAAAGAAGGATGGCGAGAAGAAGAAGGGCCGTTCTGCCATCAACGAGGTGGTGACCCGAGAATACACAACATTCACAAGCGCATCCACGGAGTGGGCTTCAAGAAGCGCGCCCCTCAGGCACTTAAGGAGATCTGGAAGTTTGCCATGAAGGAAATGGGGACTCCAGGCGTGTGCATCGACACCAGGCTCAACAAAGCTGTCTGGGCCAAAGGAATAAAGAACGTTCCTTATCGTATCCGGGTACGGCTGTCCAGAAAACGGAATGAGGATGAAGATTCACCAAACAAGCTGTGTACTTTGGTAACCTACGTCCCTGTTACCACTTTCAAAAATCTCCAGACAGTGAATGTGGATGAGAACTAACTTGGAAATAAAGTTACAGAACTGCCAAAAAATAAATAAATAAATAAATAAATAAAGTAACAATAAATGTGAAGACTTATTCCCAAATGGAATGTTCTCCACACCCTTTAAACGATAGAGACAAATGGAGTAATCATTCCATATCTCAAATTCTCCTTCCATGTGTGTGTGTATGTGGGGTCAGGGGAGTCATGAATCTTTTTACCTGGAAGGAACTTGAGGAGTGGAGGAGAGGATTAGGAGATAGAAAATGTAAGGATGATGATAGAGTTTTCCCCAGCTCTGGCACTAACAGCTCCACCTCCAAAGGCCATCACAGATGTTAACATGGAGTCCCCCAGTCTCAAAGTTACAAAGGCATCGGCCAATTGCAAAGAGTAGAAAACATACAAAGAACCTGTTGTGCATACTAAGTGGAACAAGGGAGTACACAAAGTACCAGCCACTACAATAGGGAAGGAGAAGTATCCATCATTTTGAACCAAATTATTTACAGCTATTAAAAACAGAGGACATATTTGTACCGAGTAAAGTACAATGAAACATAACATCTCCAGTGCTTTGCCTTGATAAAAGTGCAAGTTACCCACGAGAACTCTCACAGTTGTACCAAGAATACACCATCCTCAAACTCGCCACTTTACATTACCACGTGAGGCCTTGGACATGTCTGCTGAATATCTAATTCTAGAGATTTTTGTACAAACATCCATTAAGGCAAATTAATTCACCAAATAGTTACACCAGACAGCAAAACATGCAGATACTCATAAAATTATATGCTGATACAAATACTTTACCTAAAAGCAAAATCTTTTTATTGTATGACAGGAAATAACAGGAAAAGAGAATTTTCTGTGTCCAAAATAACAAAAAATAATTACTAAGAAAATACAAGGAGATATTTTTAGGAAGTAAAATGAAGGTTTAAAAATGAAGACAAATGCTAGGATTTGCAACTGAAAAAACAGGGCTGTTGAGTAAGTGGAATGCCCAAAGAGGATGGGACACAGCTGCTACAATGTTCATTTAAGATCAAATGAGGAATATGGGCTTTGTTATGTTCAAAAATATCCTCTGTAATCTGAACCATGCCAAATTCTTTGCCCTGTAAAATTTTATGTTTAACACGTGTCTTTCTCTTTGTTAATTACATAACTACTCTCATGAAATATATTTAAACAAAATAATATTAAATCCAAAAATGAGAAAAGTCACAAAAGAAAAAATGAAAATTTCACATTAAATTCATTTACCCATATCTTCTGAACTATTCTTCCTATTTTGCAATTGAATAAGTTTTAAAAATCTAATAATTATTAGTATCAGATGATTTGAAAGGTTTTCATGTTTCCTGTTATATGTTGAAATACACAATGTTTCATGACATCATGATATTTTCATGCAATATAAATTTTTAATATAAAAGAAAAATTAATTATAAATTTTTAATTTTTTATTTTTTACAAATATTTATTAACGTCAAATTTACACTTTGATTTGGCTTCGCTGCTCCCCTTTGTTTTAGGTGACAGAGCCAACAATACAGGATAGCAGGACATCAAAGTCAAGGACCACTGGGGTCTAGGGAGATAGCTCAGTGGAATAAATGCTTGCCTGGCGAGCACAAGGTCCTGAGTTCAATCCCTGGTACCACCAAAAAAAACAGTCAAGGACCGCTTCGGGGGAGAACCCATATCACAGCATCAAAACAGAGGCTGCTCTTCCTCCCTCTATGTGCCTTTATCTTAGAAAAATAAACATTTCTGTTTGGTGTCTCAAATTCACAATACATTGTTATTTTACCAAAAACTGTATACACACTCCAAGAAAATTTTTTTATGTTTCAATATTAAATTTACTGTGATATCATGAGACTAATGGAAGTTACCCCTGGCCTCTACCATCATAAGAAATGCTCGCCGTGGTGGCCATGATCTCCTACACATTTACTAATATGGTAAACTGCTGCTTGGGTTACCATGGTCATGGAGACTGCTGCCCAGGCATTCAATTTCTTCTCTATAGGCAGGCAGTGTATGGGTTTTCTGTGATCTATGATATCCTCCAGGGTCTTCCATATGAGGCTAACACCATGTCTTGAGAAAACATCACACTATTTATCTTTTCCTAAGTGTTTGTGTTTGTGTGTGTGTGTGTGTGTGCATGTATTTTTTGCACCCACAACATTTCAGTTCCATATTCCACCAAGAAATTATTTTCTTCTTTAAAAGATGATTTTTGTGGGACTTCCACTTCAAAGTATGAACGTTCAGCTTCTATTGGATTTTCCTACATATTATAATCAACCGTAAAACTGAACGAAACACATGACATGGTGATTTTCTAATACTGTGACATAGGGCAGTAATGCCTGAAAGAAGAAGCATGGAGGTGATCTAGTGGACATCTGGACTTTCTGTCCAGGGGCATCGTTCTAATATGGTTTAAAGAATTATGCACTGAGAGAAACAAGACTGGCCACAAAGCTAAAAAGCAATGGGTAAGAGTTTAACTACTGCAATGGTTGGAATTTACAGGACAAGGTACTATAAAGCAGTTGAAATGGGAAGAGTGACCTAGAAATACACGTGTGATCCTTAGGTCAAAGGCTGAACCGCATATAAGATGTGGAGATATAGAGGGGTCTAGCAGTGAATGAGGTTTACAGGATTGGGAGCAAAACAAATGAAAGAGAAGTTATACCACTGGGAAAGGTGACTAAATCCCAACCCAACCAGACATAAGAGAAATCAAGACCTCCATCTAAAACACTAGAAAATTCTAGAATGTAAGAGAAAGGACCATGCCCCCAAAATGCTTAAACCACGGTTTGATATGTCTAAGAGCTCCCCCCAAAAAATTACTAACTGCCTGTATCAAACTCACTACTATTTTAGAAACACTTACTAGTCCATATTATCCATAATATAGTCTCCACAACAGAGGTCCAAAATATTCAAAAAAACTAAAACCTTCTGAAAAATAGAATAAAAATATTTCCCACTATTAAGAAATAAAATCATTAACAGAAAACTACTCTAGGATGTTACACATACTACAGTTAGCAGATGATGACTTCAGAATATCTAGAATTAGCATATTCTAAGAGTTAACAGAAACTGCAGTCTTAGAGGGATGACATAGGAAACTTCAGAAAAGAAAGGAAATTAGAAGGATGAGAGGAGAGAGAGAAGGGGAAGAAGTGGAAATGTGAAAATAAAGTGCACAAGACCTGAAATGAAGTTTTCACTTTGATGCATTTGAAGATGGCAGAAGAAAAGAACAGTTAACTACAGTGTGACTGAAATAAACTGATCTGACTAACAAAAAAGAAACAGAAGTGAAAAAATGAACTCTTCAATGACCTCTTGGAGAACATCAAGAAGTTAAACTTCTGCAGGTAGAGTCTTAGAAGAGAGAGATAAAATGATATGAAATAAATATTTTAACATATAATACTGGAAGTTGTCACAAACTGATGGGAAAAGCTCACATTACAGATGAAGTGAATTTGCAAAACCCAGAATAAGGACAAAGAAAACCACACATGCCCGCATCGCAGCGAAATTGTATTTGCAAAAATAAAGAAGACATTCGAAGAAATAAAAAAAAGTCAAAAAAGGCAATACATGAATGTGGAGCCTAAGAATGTAAATCATAACTGACTTCTCATCAGAGAATACTGGAACAAAAAGTATGCTAAAGAACACAGTTAAAAAAAAATCACAATAAACACAAAAAAATAAATAATTTCTTCACTTTTCCTTCTCATAAGTTCTCTTTAAAACTAAGTGACACAGAATAATATAATTATAATAAGTACAAAATGAAGATAGTTGACCAACTACAACAAAAAGTATAGGAAGCATGCTGTTCTTAGATTTTTACATTTGCGGTACATGAAGTACAAATTTTCCATTAGTAAGATAATAATAGACCTTGAAGTGTGTATTTTTTCATATTCTATTCAATAGAGCAACTACTAAAGGATAAGAAAACATAAAGAAGTAAAGCTAAAAAATTCAGAAAAATAAGGAAAGTTGTGCAAATGATCAATAAGGCAAAATCCAGGATTCAGAGAGGGTTTAAGGGCTCAGCAACAACTGGTGTCAGCATACAAACCAAAACAGCAGACGCTAACCCATCAAATCAGTGATTACATGAAAAGTTAACAGGCAGTCAAACTAAAATATGATTAAAAGAAACAAAATTCAAATGTGTGCTCTTACAAACATATGCACATTACAAATAAGTTGAAAATAAAAAATAGCAAATGTACACCATGCAAACAAAAGCATTTTAAGACAGGCCTTGTGGCTTCAGCATATAAAAGAGGCTAGATTACTAGGCAAGTCATAGTGCATGACGTGGAAGTTTTATGTAACACTAAAAGGTTAAATTAAGGCAACACAAAACTAATAAAAAATATCAAAATACAAGAAGCAAAAACTGACAGAAATAAAGGAAGAGACAAAATCAGGTTCGACACTCCTTTCAAAGTTACTGATAAAATGTGTATAGAAATAGTTCAAATGTAGAAGAGGAGGAAGCATCAACCATTCCAATACACCTGACATTAACACAAGACTGCAAAAGCACAGATTCTTGCCGAGTTCAAATAGAACATTAACGAACATAGTCATATTCTGGGACATATTATTATTAACTGTGATCAGTTTTGTTCTAAGAAAACTAAATTTTAAAAGAGGTGTGATTGATATAAGAAGAAGAGATGAAACAAATGTTTAGTTAAAATGAGAAAAGACAGAAAATAAGGGTCAAAGCATGTGGTAATATTCAGTCATATGTCCGATCTTGCATAACTATATCTGTTAATCTGAGCAATAGATTTGATGATAAAATTAGATAATATATCAATCATTGTTAATCAGCTACTCTTGCTTTGAAAAGCTGTAACACATGTGTTGTTGTATGTTACCCTGTTTCTGTGCTTGATTATGTTTTTACTCTTCAAAATAAAAGAAAATTATAATAATAAAAAGTATGAGACAACATATTTCATGACATACTCAAAATTGAACAAAATTAGAGTAAGCAGAATGCAAGTTAAACTTCTGAAAGGGGTAAAGGCATCACGGTCAACTGAAGTTCATCCAAGTTCAGTTTTGAATATTGATCAGTGCAATACAGCAAATTAACATCAAAGTTATAACATCTCCATAAATAAGGGAAAAATTATTTGAAAGTTTTTGTACCTAGTAATAATAAAACCTTAGATCAAATTAAAAATAGGGCCAGGGAGATAGCTCAGCAGCATAAGTGTTTGGCAAGCACAAGGTCCTGAGCTCGATCCCTGACACACAAAAAAGACAAAAACTCCTCTGATAAATATATGTACAAAAACTATATACAATTAATCTGATACTAAGTAGTGATATGCAGAAAAGCTTTTCCCCTATAATTGCACACATGCAAGGTGTCTGTTCTTTCCAAACTTGCTGAAAATTGTGTGAAAGTTGCAGGCATTACAGACAAGAAAAATTAGCTGAATGCCATAACTGCTGGCAACAAATCACTTAAACTTCGTGGAGTTTTTGGCTTTTGGCCAGGAGGAGGCCACACTGCAACTTTCTCCTTGTCTTGACTCCAGGTTCATCAGACACCAGCCAGCCACCTGCATCTTGTGGCCAAGTTGAACCCCAAAGAGAGCAAAGAAGAAGTCGGAGCTACATCTGCCCAGGGCCCCAGATCAGTCCCTTGGTTCTGTCTCCCTTAACTTGAGTGATGATATCACCCAGGCAACTGGTGACTGGAAGGGTCTGAGGATTATGGTGACACTGACCACACAGAACAGTCAGCTTCTGACTGAGGTGGTGCCTCCTGCCTCTGTACTGATCATCGAAGCCCTCAAGGAGCTGCCAAGAAGTAGAAAAACATTAAATGCAGTAGAAATATCACTTTGCATGGGACTGCCAATATATGTGACAGATGCACCACTGATCTTATGGCCAGAGAACATTCCAGAACTATTAAAACATCCTGGGACTGCTCAATCTGTGGTCTGTAATATGGACAGCACACACCCTCATGACATGATAGATGACATCAAAAACAGTGCTGTGGAGTGCTCAGCTAGCCAAGAAATATAAGAGCATAATTGATCTGGAAAAAAATTTATACATTCTCAACAAAATCATATTCTTATAAAAACTTCAATATCTAAAAACCATATTCAGATTTGCTTAACTAGTTTATAAGTTGTGTTAAATATATGTACCAACTACTAAACAGGAATATCATTATGCACTCAAAAGTACAGAAATGTTAAACACAGAAAAATCAGATGATTTCTCTATGCCAACCACAAGTTCTTAAAAATTAAAATGAATACTGAGTCCACTTTATACACAAATATTCAAAGTATTTTGTAATTCTAACCATAAGGATAAAAATTGTAAAATTGTATAGAAGAAAGCAAGAACATTTTTATGACTTTTAGTTACACGAAGTGTTAGAACTAAAAACACAAATCATAAAATAGATAATCATTACTTCACCAATATTAAAATTTTCTGTTTTTCACAAAACCCATTTAAAACAACAAAAAGTCAAGAGACAGACAAGGAAAAAAAAAACATTTGGGACTAATAAAGGAATAGTATTAAAAATATAAAAAGAACCAAAAGTCAGCAAATTATTTTTAAAAACACATATTAACAAGTAAAAGACATCATAAAATACTTCAAACATGCATGAGATGATAAATTCATTCATCATCTAAGAAATTAAAAATTAAATCACAGTGTAGTGCTCTTACTTCATGCTAACAAGAAGAGCTAGCATGCTAAGAGCTAAAGAAATTTCATATGCATAAGGATGAACAGTAAAAAGAACTCAAATGCCTCGATGCTGTGGATATGCTATGGTACAATCAATTTGGAAAGCAATTTGCCATTTTTTAATGAAGTCAAACATACATGAAATTCAGCTACTACACGTGTAGGTACTTATGTAACCAAAATGAAAACATGTTTACACACATGTCCAAAAGATGTGTACATAAATATTCTGAGCAACTCAGTCACAACGGACCAGAAGTAAAAACATCTCAAATCCCCATCAGTAGCCAAACGGGTAAGTAAATTTTATTTTTTTATAATTTATTTATTTTTTTAATTTTATTGGAAAAATTGTGATGACCCAGTTTCAAAACAGGTTGATAGCAGAGTTACAAAAACTAATACATTACATATTGTTGTCTTTCTAGTAATCATTCATAGCACAAGATGCACTCATGATATCCTGTCCAAACACTATCAGTACAAATCTTTCTTCTTACTGAAATAAAAGAAAGTAGCTATATATCTATTCAAACTATTTTCTATATACAGGTGCAAAATGGTCCTTCATTTATGTCTCCTTTTTTGTTTAGTTTTGTCAGAGATGGTTATTCCATTGCCATTTAAATATTGTAGGCACATGAATTCACCAAATATTCCAGTACCATACAATAGTCCAAAATAGTAGAGGGTTATCCACAGGACTAGCAATGTCTCAAGCTGTTGATTTGAGCCTTCCACAACTCAGCATATTAACATGGCTTCACTTTTCATACCTCATTTCCACACTTTTCTGCTAGATGATTAAGACCAAGATAAAGCAAGACCTATATAACAAGAAATGTAACTTTTCTATCTGAAAAGGTCAGTCAAGTCCCCTCAGGACTTATCCCAAAACCCTGTACTGCACTATGTAGATCCTTTCTCAGTATCAGCCATGTGGATGAGTCATGGCCATTGCTTGACCAATTTGCTCTCTGTGAAAGCCTAAGAAAATGTTTTCTCTCCATGTGACTCTCCTTAGGCACACACTACATCATCAAGCACATTCCGCTGTGGCCCCATAATCTCCTTGATCAGAAAATTTGGGACATAACTGAGTTCCATGATGTTACAGTACAGGTTCTCCTATGTCCTGAGTCTTCACTGAACTTGAAAGACTAGGGCCAAAATGTTGGCTCTCCTTGCAGCCCTTCTTTTTCTCTAATTTTGGTCTGCAAACTTAAGTTGTTAAATCTCCAGAAGAGAAGCTTATTATTACCCTACCATATATGCAGTTTGGTTTAACCTGTCTGTCTGAATACCAAACATCTTAGGTATAACATGGAACATGCATTTTCAATGAACTATTGATATAGAGACTTAAATGTTAACTCTATAGAATACGGAAAAAAATATTTTAAAAATATGAATGAACAATTACATAGTTTTATACAAAAATTTAGAAATCTAATCATATACATCATTGTAGCAGGATAGTCCTGTGACATTATTGTTTTTCTTGTCTCATTTTTTCATATATTACTCTTTTTAAAAAAACAGACTTAATTGAGAGACAATATGGCAATTACTGATATGTCATGGTAAGCAATAATATTAGGAGACCAGAATGATGCACTCCAAGCATGACCCTTCTATTACACATTGCCACCTTCAGTGTGATTGCTGAGTTCACAGGTATCAAATATGTAGTTAGTCAGGGTGAGAATTCCACCAAATAACTGATAGTTTGATAACATGCTGATAGTTCTCAGGATCACTGCCTTACCCATCTTGTGTGTATAAATGTAGGGCTTTACCCTGTTATGTTTCTCTGGTTTTCTCCTTGCCCTCTATTCATTGTCTAATCATCAAATGCTTCCTTTCCTTTTAATTGTCTTATACCTTTCTATTTGTATTTCTTCTTTTGAGTATTTATACTAGGGAGACTATACGATATTTACACATGTGGGTCTGGTTTATTTTGCTTATATCTTCCAGTGGCATCCACTTAAATATGAAGGCTTCAAGTTTATCATTCTTTATAACTGAGTAATACTCCATTGTATAAAAATACCACATCTTTTTCAACCATTCCTCAAGTGATGAGCATCTTGGTTGTTTCCAAGATTTGGCTAATACGTCTTGTGCTGCTATAAATGTAGGTACACATATGTCACTATGACATGACATTTTCAGTTCCTCTAAGAAATTCCCAGTAGGGGTATAGCTGATGTGAATGGGATTTCCAGTCCTAGTATTTTAAAGAGTCTCTACACTGATTTCCATAATGACAGCACCAGTCTACATTCCCACTAGCAGTGGAGAAGGGTTCCTGCTTCCCCCCAGCCTCTCTAGCATTTGTTGTTATTTGATTTTTTTTATGACAGCCATTCTTTCTGGGGTGAGATGGTATCTCAATGTTGTTGCACTGAAGATAGCCATGTTTTAATTGAAGGGTCATGCTTGGAATGCCTGTCATTCTGATCTTTTAAATACATACTTCTTGTAATGACATACCAATTATTACTATATTGTCTTTTAAATAAAAGTTTTTTAAAAAAAATAAAGGGTAATAAATGAAAAATAAGACACTGGAAAAAAAAGTGATAGAACAGTCCTGCTACAGTGCTGTATATGGATAGATTTCTAAATGTCTTTATAAATGTGTGTGTGTGTCTGTCTGTCTGTGTGTGTGTGTGTGTTCATTCCTATTTTTTAATTGTTTTTGTTCATATTCTGTAAATACTTAAATTATAATATCTCAATACTTGATGGAAAGTTCCTGTTCCATGTTATACCTACAATGTCTTATGTTTAGACAGATAGTAAGGGTAAACCCAACTGCATATGTTCCAGGGCAATAATTAACTTCTCTTCTGAAGGGTTAATAACCTAAGTTTGCAAATCAAAAATTGGAGAAAAGGAAGGGATGCAAGATCAGCCAACATTTTGGACCTAGCCTTTCAAGGTCAGTGAAGACTCAGGACATAGGAGAACCTATATTATAACATCATGTAACTCAGTTGTGTCCCAAATTTTCTGATCAAGGACATTGTGGAGCCACAGTGAAGTGAGATCAATGATGTATGGTCTGCCTAAGGAGAGTCACATGGAGAGAAAAGATTCTCACAGGCTTTCACAGAGAGCAAATTGGTCAAGCAATGGCCATGACTCATCCACTGCTGACACTGACAAAGGTTCTACAAAGTGCAGTACAGGAATACAGGATAAACCCTGAGGGGACTTGAATGACCTTATGAGATACATCAGATACAAAAGTTACATTTCTTGTTATATAGGTCTTGCTTTATCTTGGTGTTAACCATCCAGAAGAAAAGTATTAAAAACGAGGTATATAAAGTAAAGCTATATTAATATACTGAGCTGTGAAAGGCTTAAGTCAAAACTTCTGTGGATAACCCACTACTATAGTGGACTGCTGGACTGTGTTCAATTGTTGTGCTGAATTCATGCACCTGTAGTATTTAGATGCCAATGTAATACCCATCTCTGACAGGACTGAACCAAAAAACAGGGCTACAAATGAAGGACCACTTAGTATTTGTACATGCAGAATAGTTAGGATAGATATACAGCTACTTTCGCTTAACTCAGTGAGAAGATTTGTAGTAATAGTGTTTGGACAGGGTATCCTGTCTGCTTCTTATATTATGTATAACCACTAAGAAGACAGCAGTGTACAGGGTATTAATTATGGAAACTGTCCTTTTAATCAGCTTTGAAACTATCTTGTTGATAATTGTTTCTTAATAAAAAAATTAAATTAAATTTTAAAAAAAACTGCAGAGCAGAATTGCAAAAAAATGAATAAATAAAAAAATGAGGCTGTCTTTCTTCCAGTATATGTGTTTGACTCCTTTCTCAAAAATCAGGTGGCTCAGTTTATTTGTAGCGGCTTGTGCAACTTCTAATCTATTCCATTGATCTTCAGGTCTATTTTGTTGCCAGTACCAGGCTGATTTTATCACAGTGGCTTTGTAGTATAATTTCAAGTCAGGAATTGCAATGCTTCCTGTCTTGTCTTTATTATGCAGGATTACCTTTGCTATTGTAGGTCATTTTTGGTATAAATAAATTTTAGTGATGATTTCTCTAGGTCTGGGAGGTTTGTTGTTGGTAGTTTGATAGAGATTGCATTAATTCTGTACAGCAATTTTGGGAGTATGGTGATCTTCGCAATGTTGGTTCTTCCTATCCAGGAGCAGGGAATATGTTTCCATTCTCTGAAATCCTGTATGATCTCTTTTCTCGGGGTACTGTAATTTTCCTTGAAAAGGAAAATTGACTTCTTTAGTTAGATTAATTCCAAGGTATTTCATTTTCTATGGTGCTATTGTAAAAGGTAGTGTTTCTAATTTCCCTCTCAATGTGTTTGTTATCTGTGTAGAGGAATGCTTTTAACTTTTGGGTATTGACTTTGTATCCCGCTTTGCTACTGAATTTGTGTATCAATTCTAGTAGCTTCTTTGTGTATAATGCCATGGTGGAATACTAGTCAACGAAACAAAGAAATGCGATACAGGGGAACTATCTCAAACAAAATAGGTGGGCACAGAATACTTAATAAATTCCATTTATTTGAGATTCAAAGGAAAGGCAAAACTAGCCAATGAAGATAGTAATCAGATTTTTGGTGATCTGGGGTGGGAGGCAGTATAGAGATTAAGGGGAAATCTTTTATAGTAATTGAAATATTCTATAATGTTCGATAGAGTTTTGACCACATGTATTATATTATTGGGCTCATTTATCATACTTTGTTTTGAAGTGTGTACTTTTTTGTATATAATTATATGTTAACGTTGATGTTTTTGTGGTTTGAACTGACATTTATCTTTCAAAAAGTATCTGTTGCTTGAAGAGGTCAATTTAAAGAGAAGTAGCAATCAAATTTCCATTAAAAGTTTTTTAAAACAGTACAAAAAAGTAGAGAGCTGAAAGGGAATTTATGTGCACATCAAACTACTGAAACCTCTCTTTAGTTTATAAAGCACATATTAGTAAGCAAACAAATAAAAAAGAGCAGACTTCAAAGATCCTCACATTCTTAAATCCAGGTCGACTCAGCATGAAATCAAGCTAATCAATACCCTGACTAGATTTATAACTGAGGCTGCAGAGATAGTTTGGCAGTCTAAGTGCCTGCTTGGCAAGTGAAATGAGCCTGGTTTGAGCGCTGGTACCCCATACCATGTAGTCTCCAGAACCTGGCATGGTGGCGCATGCCTGTAATCCCAGCGTTCAGGAGCTGAGGCAGGGACATCACTATGAGTCCCAACTGTGTAGAGAGATCCTACATCAAATAAACAATAAAAAGATTTAAAATATATGTTATGAGAGTGTGTATTTTCTGGGCTTACATTAAAATTATATCAAAATCATTATCATATGTTCTGAAAATCTTATGAAAACTATTTTTAAAAGATACAGTCAATGTAACTGTAAGGAAATGTGTCTATATTCTGTTCATTCATCAATTATAGCTTAAATCGTCAACTATTTTTAAAAGCAGTGAAACATCCTGGAAATGTGGAAACACTAAAAACTTTCTAGAGCTGGCAAAATAGCTCAGTGGATTGAAGTGCCTGCAAGCAGGCTCGGGGGACAGGGATTCAATCCCCAGGACTGCTGGGCCGGTCCTGCCCCTGAGAAGGCAATTGAGACTGAGCGTACTGGTGTCCGCCTGTAAACAGGCCGCTCAGTAGAAGCCCGATCTAGTAGTGAGATTCTGGACACACTGCAGACCCTTCCCTAAAATACAAAAAGAAAGAACTTTTTTTTACATTTATATGAATTGATTTCATTAATATCATTAAATTACCTAACTCTTAAATTTCTTGATATAATAAAAGAATTTCTCTTCATATATACTGAATCAAAAAAAAGTAACACTTTTTTAACCATATATTAAGTTGGAACTTAAAATTATTTTATCTTAAAATTTCTAGGTTCTGGGGAAGTAGCTTGGTGGGCTGAGCATCTGCCTGGCAAGCACAAGGACCGCAGTTCCGTTGCTGTTGCCACACGCCATGTCACCCTGCCCCAGGCGTGGTGGCACGCATCTGTAATCACAGCACTAGAAAAGCTGAGAGAGGAGGATCAGTAAGAGTCAGAACTGCATAGCAAGGCCCTGCATCAAGAGAATATTTTTTTTATTTTTAAAACATTTAGCAAACCTTAATATCCGTGACATAAATGACCATACTTCATTGAAGACAGATTTAAAAGGATTCAGGTATACTCCAAAAGATCATACAACTCTGAACTGTAGTTTCTTAACTCATTAAAACTCAAAAGACTCCTTATACTATGTGGCACTTCCTGATACTTCAAAATACCTCCCTCACCCTCATGTTTTAGAAGATTTCAACATAAAAGCCTTCCAGAAAGCTTTGCCTTAGAAAAAATTCTCAGAATATTGATTCAGAATCAACAAAAATGGCTGACAAATAAGTTTCTTGAAGGCCAACCAGCTCATTGACTTAGACTACCTGAGAACTGTTGAAGCAAAAATAATTTTTCACTATGAAGTTGTGATGATAGCAAAAAATTCTGATCTTTGGTCTCTGTTTCACAACTGGAATTGCAGAACAACTGTAACAATACAAAAGCACTCTGTGTTATGAGGGAGAATAAAAATGTCATCAGCTATATGCATTTACTTCTCTGGTTAAGCTATCTTTCCTTTTTACTGTTAACTAACAAAACTCAAATGACTGACTCAGCTCAGGGTATATAAATGCACAGCTTGCCAAAGCTGCATAGACTACGCAGCAGGAAATTGTTTCTTCCCTGAATTTAGAGAGAAATCTTAAAGTTTAATCTATGTAAAATAAAGTCACATAATACGATCTGACAATATCTTGAGAAACCTGGAGGCTAGAAGCACCCCATGGGCCAATAGATGATTAGCTAATAAAGGCAAACACAGCCTGACACCAAGGTGAGCAATAATTAAACCTGTAGTGAAGTTCTCCAGCAGAATTGAATAAAGTGGCACATTGTTATAAGAACAACGTTTGTTCAAAGGCATTGATAAGTAAGCCACAAAGTCAGCAGTGATTCTGTCCAAGGAAAACTGCAGAAATTTATTCTATGAGTTTTCTGTTCCCTGAATTGTGTTCTAAAAAGGCAAGATATAGACATTATTTCGGATTTCTATTAGTTTGCATAACTGATACAGAGGGGTTAAGTGCTATATTTTCAATTCATTCATTTATTCATTCATTTCAACAGTATTTTTTCGTTTCTGTCACTAGTGCATGCACGGATAAAAGCTACAAATTCAGTGATGAATAAAGCAAAGTCAATATCGTAAAGGGGTTTTAAAGATTTTGGTCAAATCAGATTTTGGTAGAGGTAAATATAAGTCAATGTGTAAAGACCTGCAAGAAAGAAAACCCTAAATTAGGCTGAGAGAGTTGGGAAAGTATGAAATTTAATATTTAGGAGTTATGGAAAATGACTAGATGTTTGTGAGATAAAGAGAGACAGTTAAGGTACAGATAACTAAATGTGAAAATGACATGAGGTTATGAAAATAATAATTCATGCAGCTGTAAGACTCTCAGCTTGGCCTTTGGTGACAGAAAATGATAAATTTAGCAGAGAGATAAGGGAGGATCAAGTTGAGAATCACTTTGAGAGTTGGAGGAGACTTCTTCCTGTGGCCAACAAGATGTCCTTAAATAGGCATAAAAGGGAAAACACAAGAGTGCACGTTTTTATAGCTCCTGGGACACAGTTAACTACATTGTTGTTGCAAACTCACAAATATTTACAACATCAGTAAAGAAAAAAGGTATTAACATTTCAAAATCCTAAAATTTATTTGCTATTACATATACAATAAATGTGAAAAGTGGGGTCAGACAGAAACCCAAGAAATTAAATGCCAACTAAAATTGAGGTAAAGAAAAAGGGCAGGATGTGCAATAACCCAGCATGTTTTCAGTTTGAGGTCAAGGGAGGAGAAGGGAGAGATTTTTGTCCAAGATGGCAGCAAGGGGGAAAATGGAATTCACAGAGGAGAGTGGTGCAGGCAGAGGCTTCTACAAGCATGCTTGAAAGAAAAAAGAGATCCCTGATCCCAGTTTTGTTTTATTTCAATAATCCTCTATTTTCAGACCATACTTAGAAAAATCCTTCAGGAATTCCCTTGGTCATCCATCTTCTTTGCCTCAAATATAATCCATCTCTTTTCCCAGAGATTTTCCAAAATCTGCATCTTTGAACACTAAAGCATTGTATTTGTGGAAAAGAAAACATGGGAAGTTAAGCAGGCTTATTCCTCATGACAGTCCATTACACTAGGCAGTAATAACTTCACCCCAAAAGAGAAAGACAGAAAAGGATACAGCCCCGTGCTTCTGTGCTTGCAGCAGTTTAGGCTCAAAGGGTTAAAAGACTGTCTTTGGATGTGAAAATAGACCTATCTGGAGACCCTTTCTGCCAACAGTCTCTGCCAGAGGCAGGTTTCTGTCTCCCTATAAGGTTCTTCTCTAAACTACAAGGCATAGAACAGAAGCTGGAAGACACTGTGATCAACAGGAATTCTCTGTGTTTCTCCACAGAAACTTCTGCTATCTACTGTCAAGTTCCCTTCGCATGCTTCTGAGGACTCAGCAGAGATTCAGAAACCATTTGGAAAGATTTTTCATTTCAACTGCATTAAAAGGTTCACCCTTCATTGAAGTATGAGTTAAAGTATGTACTTAACCTAAGATTCTTTTCATATGCTGAGATAATGACGGTGATGATGTAAGATCATCTGGAATAAAGACAAAAGTTACATCAAGCTTGAAAATTATATTCTGTATTTATGATAACAGGTTCAAACTAGTCCTTAATTCGCAAGAGCAGTTCCTGATCTAGGGAAGATTCTCTGGCTCATCAGCAAATGCCATGCTTCTCCCAAGCACTGGCTCGCAGGCCGCCACTCCGGCCCCAGGCTCTCTCACACAGGCTCCTAATGGCCTGCAGCCCAATCTTAAACTCTCCACATCGCTGCAGTATGTCATATTCCATCAGGAGCTACTGTGCAAATAACATATTTCCATTTTTAAAGTCTGAAAAATGTCACAAAAAGCTTTTGGCATTTACATGACTCAGGCTTACACCCTCTAATTCTCTCTGCAGCTAATTTCTTATGTTCGATACATATCCACCACAGGAAACCAGGAATAACGATTACAGGAAAAGCTGAAGTTCGGCAGCCCAGCCATTAGCATTCATAAGTCTAAAGAGTAGGGATTTGAATGGCGCTATCGGCAGTTATTTCTTATATAACGAAAATCAAGACTGTCAACATGTGAGACATTAAAACATATTCAGTAATTTTAGTTGTAGCCTGTAGGGTTTTTTAATGTGTTCCTGAGAACTAGCAAAAATCTACAAAGATGTGTACCAAGAGGGCCTAATAGATCAGAAGAGTGAAATTATATTCAATGTGAGTAAAACAGTTTGCTGTACGTTCTCCAGCTACTGATCTTATCTCTCATAATCATGCCCCATGCTTCATTTAATGTTGGACCACACTTGCTATGAGAGGAAATTCATGCTTGCATTTCATGAGGCTCAGCATGCAGAATCCACATGTGATGTTTCCATTTCTCCTGTCTCACTTTACACAGATTGGGCTTTTATCTTTCTGCTGAATAACATTTGTTGTTGTATTTTCTGCTGCTTAATATATAAGGGCTAACTGAAGGAAGTGAAGAGGCCGGAGGCAGACCTATCTTAGCCCCAGGAAGAGATTCAGATACACTGTGAAAATCTGTTCATCGGAATTTAGTTGAATGACATACATTGTCTCAAAGGGCACAATGTGTATGATTGTAGCTGTTTTGGACACTGTTGAAGTGTCCAAAGCCCAAAGTAAAGTAAAAAGTGGAACAGGCTCCCGTTATATAGTAGAGTACAGTAGAGTACGAAGTATATGATGGCATGCTGCCAGAAACTAAGGAACAAAGTCTTTTTTTATGTTTTAGAGAGGAAAGAAAAGACAAATTTAACAATGAAACTGAGTTTCAAAACAGCTTAGTAGGACAGTTGCAATAGTTGACACATTGCATATTGTCTTCTTAATAGTTATTCAGAGTAGAAGATATAGGCATGATATCTTGTATACACAATATTAGCACAAAACTTTCTTTTTAATCATCTGAGAGAAAATAGCTGTCTATCTTAATTATCTTCTATTGGTATATATGTTTTTTCTGTTTTTTTTTTCCTTTTTTCCCACTGTGTAAACATCATATTATCTCACAAGTATGAGAACATGAATAAGTAAATAATATCTGAAATGTACAATATACATTGTGAATTGGGAAAAAAAAATTATTTAACAGTAACAAAGTATGTTCTTTAAAAGAACAGCAGGACCAGAGAGAGAGCTCAGAAGTCTAAGCGCCTGCCTGGCAAGCTCAAGGACCCTGGTTTGATTCCAGGTACTACATGCCTCTCTGGCCCCATACAGAGCTGGCCACAAAAACCAGGCATGGAAGCTCACACCTGTAATCTCAGCACCAGAGAGGCTAAAAACAGGAAGATCACTATGAGTCCAAGCTGTGTAGTGAAGCCTTGTGCCAAATAAATACACAAATAAATCTTTAAAATGAAAAAAAGAACAGCAGTGATCATAGAACAAAGTTGTATGTGTATCTAATTCATTGGCTGGTTCTCACACAAATTAATTCATTAATGAACAAAATTTGCAAGTGACTAAACAACTGGCAAGCATCATTTGGGTTTGTCTCCAAACTATTCATTCAACTTAATTCATCAACACAATTATTAGCTGGTGTTCTGCTGATACTATCCCTGAAGAAACAAAAAGCTGAACCTAGACACAGCAGGTGTTTATCACAGAGGAAGAGCTACATGCCTTGGTCGTGAAAATGGAGGCTAGAGTTCCAAGAGTACTTTCTATCAGATTGCTAATTTAATCATCAGGTTAGGTATTTCCAAATAAATTCCAATTTTCCTGCTGAAATCAATCTCTAGTAGTTTCCTAGAACACTCAAGCTGAGGACTCCACACAACAGGGTTCAAGTAGACTTTTCCTATGTGATGAGTGAGGATAAAATGTGTGCCCACTTTATACATATATTTAAATATATGAATATTTGTCTGTGCATATAAATTAAGTACCAGTAGGTTAGGGTACTGCTAGATGGTTTTGTCATTCAAATTTAGGCTGATTTGCTTCCAGAAAAGTATTATTTAACAACAGATCTTCTATAAATTATATAACAATAGGATCTGCACGGTTGTGATATTAAAGCTTGTATGGGTTTGCCTCAATTAAAGGTATAATAAAAATGTAGAAAAGACAGGATATAACTTTTGTAATTTTTTTTTTTTTTTTTTTGGTGGAAATGGGGACTGAACTCAGGCTCTCACACTTGCCAGGGAACCATGTATTCCACAGAGCTATCATCCCGGCCCTGCCTTTTGTAATTTTATTAGTTTATTTAATAAGATTTCTTTATCAAAAGTGAGCATGAGATCATTAAACCTGAGCATGTTCATACATTCAATAACTCACATTAATTTTTAACTGAATTTGGGATCAGAGGGTATTTAAGACAATGTTTTATCACAACAGGAAATGATTTAAGAAACACAGGCACTGAGTAAGCTACTGTGCTGCTCTCTAAATCCTCAAAAAATAACCCACCCTAATTGACATTGTTTTTTTCCCATTTAGTAAAAACACACTTAATACCTTCTATATACCCAGGCTTTCTGGAGATGGGTTTATAAGAATACTTAAGCTTTCAAGCAGATTCTAATAGTCATTTATTGAATCATTCATCCACTTACCAAACATTTATTGTACATTATGGGCCAGATAGAATGTGATACTGATAATAGAATCGAAATAGAACTCTACCCAGACAGACCTACACTGTGACTGCAGAGACCAACACAGGTACACATATTTAGTTCACATGTTAATAAATGCTAATGAATGTCTGACCCAGGCCATGGGGAAACGGGTTCCCTCCATAAAGAAGAAACACAGTGAAGAAGTGGTTTGGAAGGAAAGAAGGAACTTGGAAAGCCTTATTTAAAAGATAATGTTGAACCAAGTTCTTTACATAGGGAAGGTTCCCTAGGTGGAAATGCAGTGTAGAAATCTAGAGTAAGTGAAACTACATCAAGAACAGCAGAGAACTGGAAATGCATCTGAGCACTGTGGGTCTTCTGATCTCTTGAACATGCGAACAAAAGTGCCTGAAAAATATTCATTACAATTTCATTCCTCTGGTTCAAAGCAGAAGTCACCAACTGCTGTCACTTGGACTACTTTTTAGCCTTGGGCATGCTGTACTTACCCTAGGGAGTGTTTGAATTCCTGATCAACATTCCACGTGGGAAGGATTTACCAAATTCGACATTTCAAGCTTCTTTTCAAAGAGCACATGTTTGAGAAATCTGGGCCAACAGGTGAAACTGCCTCCTGGGGCTGAGCAATGACCACCCGTCTCTGGAGGCTCGTATTTTAGGGTTACTGCACTCTTACTTGGCCAGTGTGGCTCACAAGGCTACCTGGCAAGCCGTGGCTGGTGTGTTTTATGGGTGATGCCTAATTTAAGGTTTTCGTACTTCTGAAAAGGAAATCAACCCCATGAAATTCAAAATGTGAAATGTGGCTCTGACCTGTTAATGAGTGGCTTGTCATTAACACCGCAGATGTAAATGAAAGTTTAGAAAGATATGTGGAAAAGAAAGTGTCACATCATTAACCCTGAACATGTCTGCTTTACTACAGAATTCGGTAGGCTTGGAAAGAATAAAAAAAAAAAAAAAAAGAAGAACTTCACACTTTCATACTTTTTATCATGTTCACTTAAAAAATACTCACTTTAAAGTACAAACCCACTTTATCTCAAACACTGAACTAAAACACTGACCTTTTCTTAATTCTTGATTTCGCTTATTTATTTCTAGCGCCTGTGTTTGCCAAGTCTGAACGTTGTAATGGCTAAATTCTAACCTGCTTTCAGAGATCTTCTGAGAAGCTGTTGGCCTTATGCCCACTCACTGAATTCCAACCAGGGACATTATCCCCAGGTAATTAAAATGTTCACTTTAAAAAAGAAAAGAAAAGCCAAGTATCAAATAGCATTGTTAACCTTCCTCTCAGATAACATACTAGATGTCAGAATTATCTGTAATGCCTTAGGGCTTTTCTGAAGAGTGACTATCTTTGCACACACTGTCAGCATACACCGTGTAGGAATAATTATCATCATTAACCTGAGTCTTATTAAGCTGCCTACTGATTAATGTGTATTGCCATTCACTTCCGTGCTACGTTGTGGCAGAAAAACAAAAGAGATAACTGAATAACGTTGACACCTCAGACTTCAGTAACACTATTAAAATATTTAGAAAGTGAACCTAATAAGTACACCTTTCTTCTCAAGACACATGTCGCAAATGCTCCTCGCTTTTGAAAAGAACATGTCAGTGGAATAGTAATATATATTATATAAGCAGGAGAAAGAAGGGGGCTTGGAAAAAAGCTAAGCGTCAGTATTGTTCATTCACAGAAGGTAATGGATCAAGTCAATAATTTGATCAAAATGCTTGAAAATTACTGAATTCCACTTCCCAAACATGACATTTGGAAACCATGTGCTCAGAATGCACAAATCAAAAGCAGATGAAACATTTGCATTAGCTTTCTAGCAGACCTTAAAAGAGTTTCTCAAACTCTAGGGGGCAAATCCTAGAGGAAAGTTCTGGGCCTTAACAACTGTAGGGGATTAGTGCTACAAAATCAGGACCAAGCATGGGGCTAGGCTTGACATGGAAGGATTGCATCATCACATATTTAAGCAGCAAGATCGGGGCTTCTCATGTCAGGGTGTGCTGAGCCGCAAAGCCCCAACACTCTATCAAAGGCAGCAACTAAGAAGCACAAACCTGCTCCAGTGAAGAATGCAATAAATTAATAAAAGCCTCCAAAACTGAAAAAGTTTCATGGGAAATAGAGGTACATTTTCCTATTTCAAAAAAGCTCACACTTGATCTTCATGGACCTTCTTATCATTTGGGGCTGGAAAGCCTTACCCAGAAATTTTACCTGACCTGTCTTTTCCATTATATGACCTGAGAAAGAGAGATAAAAACCACAAAGGAAAGCAAGGAAGAGGGAGTTCCCCTTTCCCCATTCATGCCCCTGTGCCCTCTTCCCAACACCTTACCCCTCAGCTCTGTATGACTACACTCATGCACAGTTGTTCCTTTCCATCAGAAGATTGGGCCCAGTTCTGCGGATCCTGAAACATATATAATTAGGGAAACACTTTTTCGAAAAAAAAAAAA